>WUAP02152154.1:0-10793 GCA_015163945.2 Stichodactyla helianthus
GTGCGGCAGCACGTGATCAAAATCAACTGCTACATGGAATTTCATATTCACAGTCTACCTGTTTTGGTAGTAACCATTGTACTAAAAAATTCGTACTTGCATCAGTTAATTCTAAGTTTAACTGAATTATGTAAAAGGAGGACATAAAAGAACAACATAGACTGCTAAGGCAGTTCCTTCATGAGAACTACAAAGTCACCAACTGCAAAGAAGACGTTGTTCCCAAGAGTCATGTGTGGTCAGCAGCAGCAAAGAAGTTCAATTTTTCTTCTCATCAAGATAAAGACAAGTTTATGACACTTTTTGGGAGAATAGTACTCCAACAAGGTGAATTTAGTTGTGTTAAATCAACAGGAAGAAAAAAAGGCCTCCTCTCAGGTTTGAAGCTTAAATGTGAGGGAAAAATCGTTGCCATCGCTTGTGGTGAACGTCAAACTATAATTGACACAAATGATCATGACCTGGATGGCAATATGAAAAGGGCATCATATGAAGATATGAGTAATGATAATGACAGAATTTCCAGTGATCAAGATGAAGACAATAGTTCTATTTATACTACTTTTTGTGAAAGCATGTATTCTGAATCTTCTTGCCAAGAGGGCTCCAGGGAGGAACAAAAAAGCACACCAATCCCTTCATACCCAAGTCCAAAATTTAGAAAAGATTATCTGGAAGGATGTGAGGGGGAAAACATTGACATTGCTTGTGGTGAAGGTGAAACTACAACTGACACAAATGATGATGACCTGGGTGACAATGTGAGAATAGCATCATATGAAGATTTGAGTAGTGCACATATTGAAAAGGGTTTCATGCAGCATGGAAATAATAATGACACTGACAAAGTAGCTTGTAGTGAAAATGAAACAAATATGCACAGTAATTATAACGACAGGATTTCCAGTGATGAAGATGAAGACAAAAGTTCTATCTATACTACCAGTTATGAAAGCATGAACTCTGAATTTTCTTGTCAAGAGGGCTCCATGGACGAACAAAAAAACATACAAAACCCTTCCTACCCAAGTCCAAAATTTAGAAAAGAGCATCTTGAAGGAGTGCATTTTGTGCCTGAGGTTTTCTTCAAAAATTCAAACTGGACCAAAATACAAAGCTTGTCCCCAAAATCATACCCAAGCTGCACTGTGCCTGTTGGGGCAAGCATCAAAGATGTTCTTAATGATACATTTAGGAATGTTCCCCTTGATATCCACGATGATGTTGCTGCCACAAACAATTTCAAAAGGAACCAACTGCGTGGCTTTCTCACATTTTCGTTCCCTCCTGTAACACTTGGGCCACAGGCAGCTAAGTTTATTGGAAAGGGCCTTACCACAGGCATGCCATATCCACAATTTGTAAACAGTTGCCCAGGAAATTTGTCAGTGATTAACTGTCAACTCTGTATTCACTTTCAAAAGTGGGCACTGGAAAATGGCATATCTCATCCAAAATTGAAGGCTAAGAGTGCCACAGATACTTTAATTCTTAAAAACCAAGCTACCCTTACTTTTGAAGGCATGAGGCAAGTGTATGAACATTTCACTTCAAAAGCTCATCAAAATGCTCTTCAATGGTCTTCAGACATCAAGAAAGTAGCCCCTGTTGAAAATCTGGACAGGCCCAAACAGACCCCAAGTGGGATAACAGATTTTTTCCAGCCTTCATCAAAAAGAGTGTCTTCAGTGCCTTGTCTGCATTTATGGGACCCTAGGATTGTGGAAAACTTTAAAGAAGATTCTGCAATTCGAAGGATACAACCAAAAACTCTCTTTCAAGAACGACGTCAGCAACCTAGCATCAAATTGTGTAAGGAGAATGCTCACAAAAATTGCCATACTTGTAAAGGGTGGGCTAAATCACACCCAGATGATGCCAAAAAACTTGAAGAGGAATCCAAAAGCATCTGTCGTTCACTTTATATTCCGCAAAATGCAGAGGTAAAGATTGGAGGAAAGGTGATTATGGTTAAAGGAGGAATCAAGAACCTGGAGCCTGCCTGTTTAGGTACTGCATTCCCTATTGGGGATAACCCTTATACCTGTTCCAACTGCTCCAAACAAAAGCCATACTTAGAAAACCTGTTGGCTAAAAGGGAAAGGGGTACCTATAGTCCTCTTATTGGTGCCCGATATGGATTGCTTGGTTTCCGCCACAGCTACATGAAAAAGGGCGAGCAAAGTGAGGCACTGGTGAGGGAAAGGGTGGCACGATTTCGTGCAGAGAAAGAAGGGGTGCGTCTACGCGGGGTAATATTAACAACAAAAACCTGGGAAGATGTCCTCTGGAATTCTTGTGAAGGGTATGAAGAGCAGAAGCTTATAACAGATATTATGCTTCTTTTCGAAAATAATGTCACCAAATCAAATCCAATGCAAATAACTGTCCTACGCAACCTTGTTGGTAAATTAAAGAGCAAAAATAACCACAAATTTCTTGACCTTATTAAGGATGTAAGTGGCCTGTACAAAATCAAGCTGGGAAGATTAAACTACTCTCTTCTTGAGGACATATTTGGTCTTCCTTCAGCTTCCACTGCAGTAGCACATGCCAAAGCCCAAGGGATAGTCCAGGCAGGGATGAATCAAGCAGTCATAGAGAAAGCAATAGAAGAATACGAGGATGGCCCTGTGACAGAATGTAGCGACGAGTGTAGGACTCTGAGATACCTTGAGCCTAGACTGGACACAAATGGTCATTTGCAGTTGGTGGGATGCTCGTGGAGCCCATGGGCAAAAGAATGATTCATATGGTGATGCTGGTGATTTCTCTGCATTAAAAAGGGTCATATCTAGTTTAATTTCAAATGACGATCTTGCTTCTGGAACTAACATCCATAACTTTTCATCCCTATCATCTCCTTTGCCTTCACATTTGGTACATTGTGTATGGCCTGTGCCCTCTAAAGGTTTTACAGCCCGCCATTGTCTTTCCTTGTGGAGCGAACTGTTGCGGATGGCATGTTGCAATGATAATGGCACTCTTAGGATAAGACCTCTAAAGCTTGTAGGCTTCTCAACTGATTCTGTTGGCCACCAATTATCTGCAGCTGCAACACTGATGACACCTACAGTTGAAAATGTTGCAGATGGTATTCCCTATCTTGGCCTAGACATCCCTGGTGAAAGATTCTTGGCACCATACTTCTGGGAGTTTCCTTCTATTGCATACTTAGATTATTTGCATGAAAGAAGGCTCTTCTTAAAGAACTTGAAGTATACCACCAGAGATTTGATATTGGGAGAAGATGGTGCCAATTCTTCGCTGGCTACAGTTGAGCATTTGAAAGAGCTCAGAAAGACATGCAGTGCATTTGGGGTGAACTGTGGGCTTAAAGAATCAGATTTGTTACTAATCCATTTCATGGATCAGAACCAAGATGCTTGTGATGCTGTTTTTACCCTTGAGACTGCTCAACTGTTAGACCAGTATGTCCCTGGCTCACAGGGTACAAGTTTGTACATACATGCAGCTTATCACCTGACTGCACCTTTTCAAGATGTCAATTTTGGAAGTCCAAGCCAGATTCAAGAATCAATTTCAACTGGAATCACAATTTTACGACTTTGGAGAAGAGCTGTAGAACTTCAAGGCTTACGCATCAATGCAAAAGGAGGAGCTGCATCAGATCCCCCAAAAAGAGGCAATTTTTTAACATATGGGTGTTATCTCACTGCTGAAATTCAGTTTGCTGCAGCAACAGTACACAGCCTTATGATGTTTCTTCATTTTTACCATCTTGGACCAAATCAAAGTACTCCACACTTTTCTGGGACAAAAGCTACAGAGCGGATTGTGTCGGAGATTCAAAGGAAGACAACCCATATCCAGTGTTTGGATGCTCAACCAACATATGGAGACATCATGCACAGGATAAGTAGTGTCCAGTTCAATCAAGCAGCCCAGAAAAGAATATGCCTTTCAGGAGGTAAAATAAGAACTACTTCAAATAACAAGAAGAACATCTGGAGCTACAGCAGGAAAGAATCTACGCCTCAGCAAGAAGGTTGCTCTAGCTATACCTACCCCTTCTCATACAAAGAATTTATCAAGGAACAAAGAGAGGCTCACAGCAGGGGAGTAAAACAGGCACAACATTTGTGCAGCAAGTATATGCCACAAAAAGTTGTTATGTTGTTGAAATCAAAAAAATTCTGGGATCTGCCATACAGTTATGAAAAGCCAAAGGGAATAACAATCGTACAAGACCCACTTGATTTGCCATCTTGCCATGATTTTATAGACAAGGTCTTCAGAGGTAACATAATAACTGTGGAGAAAGATTTTGAAGAGGATGAAGGTCATGAAATACAAGCTGCTGATAATTATGATGATGACCAAGATCTTCTAGCACAAGCTGCGCCAGAGGAAAACGAAAGTGAGAGTTTGGGATGTAAAGCCCAATGGTTCATTTCCAGGGAAGTAAGCCCTGGTGTTCTAACAAAGATCCACATAAAAAGAGCAATCTCAATTCTCCTTCCACGTGAATATATTTCAAGAGAACGTAGTCGTAGGCATTGTGTTCCTAGATACATCAACCAGCTTAAACCTCCTGACAGAGACCATGACATTCTGCAGTTTCGAGACATTGCATACAAATCAAGCAATGATGTCCAGATAGGCCGAGTGATCATGATACAGAGCAAATCCAAATCTGCATCTGTTACCAGTGCCAAGTACTGACGATATTATTTTCCGTTGTCGCTTATACCACAAAGTAGGCCCAAATGCCTATGTGGTGCCCGAAGTGCCTATGATCTCACCGTGGAGAACTGCTTCATCATTTATCTGTGAAGTCCTTCTTGAAAAGGGGTCTGATGGAACACTGCATATCAATGAAGAAGGTGTTAATAGATTGGAACAAATGAAAAGCAAAACTTCTAAGTCAATGGAAGCTAAACAGCCAGAATTGGAAAAAGACTATTTTGAAGTCTCAGACATTGTTGAACGACGGCTTAACAGCAAAACACAAACATATGAATATAAAGTGCGATTTGAAGGTTATTCACCTGAGGAAGATGTTTGGCTTCCATCTGCTGCCTTCAATCAAACAGTTCAATTTGAAAGTACGTCGCGTTTTGGAAGAAAAAGGAAGCACAAAACTTCTAATGAGGAGGAGATAGATCCTTTTTCTACTTACTTTCTACCACCAACTGAAAAAAAGAAAAAACATGCCAAGAAAGAGGAAATATCCCGGAAAAGAAACTTCAAACAAATGTGCAATGATGTGGAGAAAAAAAAGAAGGCAAGCGGTAAGTGCATGTTTTAATGTGACAGACATAAGTTTTTGCAGTAACAGTAAGAAAGAGGTAATTATAATTTCATCTTGTTTTCAGGAAAAGGTTCTAATTTGCAAGATGTGAATCAAGCGCTAATGAATTCTGCAAGATGCAGTACAGCTAATAAAAAGTCATTGGTGGCACGACGGGGTATTGTTAACTTGGGAACTACATGCTGGATTGCTTCAGTAGTGCAGTGTGTTGCACAAACAAGAATTGCACCACTTCTTGCAGGTAAAAACACTGACAGATTTAGATTTAGACATTAAATAATTGAATGATCAATTGATAACAAAGGCTAGATGAGATGAGACTTTATCATGCACGCATGTTAATGTGAAAAAACATGCTAACAACATATTTCAATTTTTGAATTCTGAAATATATACACAGCTATGTTTTTATTTCAGGTTATTTTTATATTTAATGTAATGTATATATTAACTTCTTCTAGGTTATAGGAGTAATGCCAGTGCCAGTAATGTTTTGCATGAAGTTGGCTCAATGATTGTCCAGCTTGATGAAATCTCCTGTAAACCCAACACCTTTGAAGGTATGATGGATTGGGATTATTTTACATATTTGAATAAATGATTACACTGCAAAAATAAAAAATTATTATGTACAGTAAATGTACATTGCTTGATGTAAAATTATATTTTATTACTTCATTGTGTAGTATGTGTCATGCTTAAAAATAATAATCTAAACCTATTAATATTTTAAATTATTAAGTGCATGCATTAGATTACACCAATTGTTTATATCTATAAATTGTATGGATAAGAACACTAGAGCTTTTATGAATTTAAGAAAAATCTTTTTCCTTAAGAGATGCAAATTAAATTATATACCTTTACATATGCTAATTAATCATTAGCACATGAAAAACCTGGCACCTGAAGGACAAACCCAAAAGAATATCTGGCACTATGGAGGACTAATTATAGTATTAATTAAACAATAGAAAACAATGGAATAAGAATTATTTAGGATTATCTAGTACTATTTATGCTACACGCTTGTGTTTGTAATCAAGCAGAGTCAAGTGCAGGCAAAAAACTTGGCATACCTCTTTTTTTAAATTACACAACTATATTTTCTCAGCTAATAGACCTAATCCATTGGGTGTATTTGTTTTCCCATTTCAGACCACATGTTATTTGCTTGAGAATAAGATTCTTTGTTTGAGGCTCATCCATATTAACGTGTCTTCTCAAGCGCTACCGAGACACAAAGAAACAATACCCAAGGGAATGACACGTGGTCTGAAATGGGAAAACAAATACGCCCAATGGATTAGGTCCATTAAGAGCGTTTGCATCTCAAAGGCTAAAGATCTATATGGAAAACTTCTAATGGTCGTAATATTACCTTGGTGTAAAAAAATTCATGCCGAATACAACTTAGAAAAAAAATTAAGTTTTTTTTTATATTAAGGTGACAATACAGAAAGTAGGATCGTTTGACATGACGAAGCAGAATGATGCCCTTGAGTTTGTGTCCTTTTTGGGAGAAAATTGCAGCATCAATTCAGGTCAAAAGGTATTAAGCTAAAAAGTTTCCATACCCTCAAAGTACTTAATTGAGTACTTAATTTATACAGATTGTAATGCTAAAATATTATCAATATAGCAAAATTTTTTAAACTTAAGTTTTTTATTTTTTCAATTATAGATTTTTGGTCAATCTGTCAGCGGTGAAATGATAAGCAAATGGACATGCCTCACGTGCAGAAAGGTATACTTTTTATTATCCAAAATTTCCATAAAACCAATTAGTCATTAAATAGGAAATGCTTGTTTTATAACACGTCCAAAATTCTATGCAATATGCAACACTGCATAAAATGTTACTTGCATTGTCAACTAATTCTTTGATATGTAACTAGGAAACCTTTCACATCAGCCAGTTTGGAGAGTTGCTTGGGGAAATAGAAGCACCAGGGAATCTGGTTGAAGAATGTGTTGCAGCTTCACTAAAAGAAGAATTGCTTATGGGCAATAATGCTAAGTAGGTCATTTTAATATCATTTTTGATTTTGATAAACAGCTAACCTGAAATGTGACTGTGACTGTAGAATGGGCTTCATGGTCATAAATTGCCTTAACAAGGTATGAAATGGTAACAGCTGAATATAAAACATATACATACAAGGTAAAAAAATATTAAAGTGAAATATAGGGACAAGCACATGATTGGCTGTAGTATTTTTCTCGAGAACGACAAGTACTCTCTATTTTTATCAAGTCATTTATTAAAAGCTGTTGGCAACCCTTATGCACAGGCTAATGGTTTCCGCTAATTTAAGAAGTCATAGAATGATTTGTACATAAATATGCAAATGTGTAAAGTTGTGATTGAACAAAGTTTTAACATATTTTGCATGATGGGAATTATAATTCTTAGGCTATATTTAAGTCATCACTGAGCACGACCTAATACCTAACCCCTAGCTCCAATTGTACAGTGTTTTGAATTCTGTTAATTTTTATTTATTTCTCTTATTTCTCATGCTCAACACAAAGTAATATACAACTTAGTTTGCTTTAATAAAAGATCAACAAAAATGCACATTGTCTATGTCAACGAATATCTTTTAAAAATGATATTAGAATTGCTTTGACTACATTGTAATTGTAATTAATTTTCTCTACGATGTATTTATTACATGTGAATTATATAGAGAATAATACATGGGCACGTGGAGATATGGAATTTATCTCCGAGAATTCAATTTGATATCTCACGAGTGAGTGCTGGTAGAGCTATCCTTCATGTGACATAGGCTTGTATTATAAAGTTCCAACCAGTGCACAATTGGCTGTTTAAAAAGAGCAACTTGTTATTGTGACTAAGGTTGGCACATAGTTAACAAGGACAGTTTGTTGTGGTAAACATGAAGTAT
This sequence comes from Stichodactyla helianthus, assembly GCA_015163945.2. Classification (NCBI taxonomy): domain Eukaryota; kingdom Metazoa; phylum Cnidaria; class Anthozoa; order Actiniaria; family Stichodactylidae; genus Stichodactyla; species Stichodactyla helianthus. The sequence goes on from WUAP02152154.1 coordinate 8,191, forward strand.
CTCTATACTAAGCAATATATTTTTTGAAATACGTACCAATGTTTTGCAGGTACATACTGGAAAATCTATTGAAAGTGGACACTGTAAGTCTGTTTAATAATTTCACTGTGCTATTTTGGGTTTAATAAGCAAAATGTTTGAAATTATTTGTACATATTTATTCACAAGCCAGAAGATACAGAACAACTTTGCTTTCCTATTTATCTTGGTTATTGACCTCTTGGCAAAAATTGTGATAACTTTTTTTTTCGGTTCTATGATACACGGGCTCTGTCTACACAAGCACAAAATAAGAGATTGATCTATCTACCCCATACAGACCTCAATTTTGGTCATTAAATCCTAATTATTACATTTTTTAGCATACAAAATTATGTCACAGGAGAAAAATGTTTAGCTCTTTTTATGAAGAATTACACCTTACTAAAAGAAAATGCATTCTCAAATGATTCAAAGCTTTCTGGAAATTAGAAGTAAGTTTAATATGTATGACAGCATTTTTTTGGATAAATAAGACTTTGCAGTCTGCCCACCTTCTGACTTATCAAGTACCCGTGATGTGTTGTACGATGACACCTTGGTAAAAGAGGCAGTGAATCATATTGCGTCCATGGATGTGCAGGTAAGCTATATATCTACATACAATAGTTTATTAAATCCAGTTACTATTATCTGAAAAATAAAAAGTCAATCTTTTAGATTACAGCTGTAAAGTTATTCGTGTGCGACCTAAATGAATTTGTGTTTGCAGAAAAACTGCTATTTGCTTTTTTATGAGAAGAAAGATGAGAAGGTAATATGTGAAATATAGCATCTCTTACTACATGACTAACTGTCATGTTGATTTATAACTTGCCTTGATTATTAACTCTTGCGCCAAAGAATTGCTGCATTGTATTTGTGATGAACGTTTTCGTGGGTAATAAAGACTATCGAAATTTGTTGGTCAATGAATCCCGGAGCTAAGCCGCTGACCAAGAGAGTCGCACAGACTATCTGATATCACTAGTCTGCTGCAGCAGTGCATTCTGGGACTTTATCTCAGTTAAATAACACCAAACAAAGGACATCGTGGTGCTTTTGTTCGGTGTTATTTAGCTGGGATACCAGTCCCAGAATGCACTGCTGATGTATACTATTAATATAGTTTATGGAAACAGATAGGAACGAGATTGGGTCTGAGAACGCAGCGTTTGTTCCCAGTCTTTTTCCTTTGTCGCAATGAAAATGAGCGCAAATGCACAAAACAGTTTTATAAAAATTTTACATTTATATACGTATTCCATTTTACTTTATTCCTACTATGAGCAAATAAGGTATGTGTTTTCATTCGATACTCCAGATCGCGGAATTACGTCATTTTCAAATCACCCCTGCTGCAAAACAGAAAAACCATCACAGGTGAAAACAGTTGTAAGTGCTGTTTTCGTAGTCAAGTATGTATGTAATGAATTGAGCCATTTTTAAAGCCAATCAATGTCTTGTTTCTTATCGGCTGACACAAGCTCAAAATCACGAGGTAAGGTAATTTAGTTTAGAGTCGCTGGTTCAGTGTACTAAAGAATTACATTTGTATTGACACCCCTTCCGTAAATTGTACGATTTTGTCCAGTCTTAACTCTAATGTAAGTTCCTGATGGCAGGCTGATAAAGATTGCGCATCTTTACAGATTGTGCACCTAAAATCCTAAGTTTTTATTGTTATTATTTGTTTGTTTGTTTGTTTTTTGTCTTGTTTTGTTTTTTTATTCAGGTTGAAGTGGCCTTTTCTGCTAAAAAAGAAAAGTTTTTAACAAAAGCGGAACAGTACCCATTAATCGGGAAAGACTTGAAAACTCTGGAGGGAACTAATTGGTTGAATGATCAGGTAATAGAAAAAACTGACAATTTAGGTAAGAGTTTAGCTGTTCAATATATTAATGGATCTAGAAGTGAGTAGTTATCTTATCGTTATAATTGACTAGATTCCACAGAACAGAGCCTCCATAAGCTATATTGAGTCTTTCATTAATCTACTTTTAAAACCTGGTATATACACTATACATCTTGTCCACCATTTCGCTTTATTAAGATTTTATTAGTAAAATACCGTTAAATGTATAATGAACAAGTAACGAATTCGCTACTCGAGACACCTTGAATTTGTGGTTTCTGCGTGTGCCACGGCGCTACGACAATAACAAATAACACATACCGCAGTCTGTATAATTTGCGATGGAATAAAACTTTTTGCTATTTACCGGCTCCGGCTGAGAAATCGGTGAAGTGAAAAACTTTTTTCCCTCTTTTTACTATTTAATTTTTTCCCGTACAATTTTATCACGCTCAAGACAGAATACCGTTGGACCGGGCATACTGTTAAGAGCACCACTCACGAGCCAATCATAGCGCGCGCTTTCCTAGGGTACCAGAAAAAAAAAATTAAGAGTCGATGTCAGAGAATATCAGACATATCGCGGCAAGGTTGAAAATTTCGAATCCTTTCAAATTTTTATGCTAGATAGGCAATGATATAACAATAAGCATGGTATAGTTTTTTTGGGAAAATATTGCATAGTTTTCGAGGAAAAAAATATTTTAAAATATTCCCTTAAAATGGCCGT
>WUAP02152165.1:0-10793 GCA_015163945.2 Stichodactyla helianthus
TATCAAAAACCCGAGGCGTAGCCGAGGGTTTTTATATTTGATAAAACACTGCTGCTCGTTTTTTAAATACTACTTAATCCATATGAAAGACTTTGAGAGATATTTAGACCAGGACGAAACAAAACTAAAGTGAAGGGAAAAAATAAAATAAATAAATAAATAAAAATAAATAAAATAAACAAAAGTAAAAAATAAAATATAATTGGTGAAAACCCTTAGAATCGATTTGATATCATTTAGTGATCTAGTAACCATTGCTAAAAATATGTGATCACCCACATACTTCACATGAAGAACTTTCAAAATCAGTGGATCAATCACGGAAAAGCCGCATTTTATTCTTCGCTTCTCATGGTTCTTATTCATTTTTCATGCGTCTTACTCCCGTAAACTTTGTTCGGGGAGATTCCATTAAAAAAAAAAAAAAAAAAACAGACTTTATAATGTCTACTGGATGTCTATGACAAAACCAAAACGATTTCTATCTGCGCATTTTCGCAGTTTTTGGCTTATTATCCGGCATTTTGACAGAATTAGCTGAACTTCTTTGTTTAGGTTATGCATTCAAAAGTATAGCCACGATAGACCTTTACGACGTAAGCATGAAAACGAGGCCTAAGCACCGACAGAATCAAAAATAGAGGCGAAGTTGACTAGCAATGTCTTCTCATCTCACAAATTCCGTACAGCTGTTCTGTGATAGGAATACTATTTGACTTTCCATGCACTTTTCTTTAGATAAGATTATCAACACAGCTTTACTGGCTTAATACGACATTCTAAAGCCCGTCGGCAGTACCATTAAGGAGTTCCGTGCATGTTTGCTGAAAATCTTAGAGTTTTGATCCTGGGATATCTTGTGGAGAAACTTTGTCTTCACTGTCTGTCATAATCGCAGTACTTTTAATTTAGTTTGAATGAAATCTAGGCCCTTAGGCCTCGTTTTCATGTATATGTCGTAAAGGTCTATAGAGCAACTTTGACTTCTCGTCATTTTGAGTTAAGTGCTCTGTTTTAAGGCATCCCTCCCATATCTGAACTGTAATCGAAGCTTCGATCCCATCAAAGGTATTAGAAAAGCTTGTACATCTGCAGTCGAGATGCGAATATCAAGTTTCTGGAATTAAATTTGGACAAAACGTGCCTAGAGATATTAATTTATTGCCATGGATAAGTGACAGCTACTGCCGCGCTTGAGGTAAAAATGTTGATCGATTCTGTGTGCTTAGTGTGTTTGCTTGTTTCTAGAACGCCTTTATAGGAATCATATTAAATATCTGAGTACCTTATTAGTTTAGAATATTTTATCTGAAATTCAATATTTGACGCTTGCTTTTTTAAAACATCAAAATTACACTTCCGACTCCAGAATTATTTCGTGACGCAAACCGTGGAAAATAAGAGGACATACCACTAGAAACCAAAGTAAATTTATTAAATTTATTGTTTCACTTTCTTTTTCCTTCTGTTTCTACATTTTTTGGTTGTTTTCATGGCTTTCTTTTATCCCTTCTTCTTTTACTTATGAAGTCGCGTTGTAAATAATACAATTATGCTTAATTTTTTCGAATTTCCTTTTACTTAATATTACATTAATTATTCTCCACTAAAAGTCCAACAGCAGGTAATAGAGCACTCATAAATACTCAATGGCCACTTCGAACGGGATTTTAAAATAAATGAACATAAATTGTTTTCATATGATATTACTTACTTGTGATCAAATATCAGCAGTAGTATAGTGTGGCTTTTATTCCACCCCCAAGATTGGAAGCTGTAGTTTTGAAATGATACCTGAGGTATGTATTTCAAAATTTACCCAGTTTTTATATAATTGTTGAATCCACGGAATTCGAAGTAGTAATCATCTTCTGTATAATTATATTGGGTGGCACATGATGTAATAATCACCAGGTTTGGATGATTCTAACAACACTTTTTGATAAGGTTAACCAAGATGGCGGCCATGTCTGTTTGCCGTTTAATTCTTGTTGAAAGAAATGCATGTATACCACTATTACCGAAACCTGCTCCTTGGTTGGCTTAACTCAGCTCTGAGGGGCACTTTGCATCGATAAAAGAGCTTGTTAGTCTTCATTGTCTTACGACATATGAAAAACTGTTGTGTTTCGTTAAGTGTCCCCACCCCCATCAAATTTGATGCAAATTGAGGCAAAGCGAAATTTTCATGGGTCGTAGTCTGAGTAGTCTGTACTTTGCTCGAAAGTGGTATCTTAAAATTCATGTATAAAGAGAATGTTTCTTCCACGACTCCGATATTCTTTTACAATGCTTCTCCATTTGCAAAATCCCGCAACATTTGTCAGAGATTTGAAACTTGATATGAATTCTGTTAAAACAAGAATAAGCCAAATTACGTGGAAATAAATCATCACTTAAGACTCATGAGCAATTTAGAGAGTCGAGAGCCAATTTTGGGGGTAAAGTTCTTCCAACTATCCAAAGTGATTTTTCTCAATTTCAAAGCCACGCAAAAGCTAATATTTCATCGCCATTTTGAAATATTCATACTTGCTGTTGTTGAATTGTCGTCATCGTCGGGGTGGTGTCGGTCGTTTATTTAATATAAGACTAAAATTCAACCTTTAAAACTGAATCAACATCATGATGTTGGATCAAGTTCTTAAATAGTACTTTCAAAAATATCTAGTCTTTATACGCACTAAGGTTAAATTATTAAATTAATTATTAATTATTAATTATTAATTATTATTAATTATTATTAAAATAATTTAACCTTAGTGCGTATAAAGACTAGATATTTTTGAAAGTACTATTTAAGAACTTGATCCAACATCATGGTAACAAAGTCTTTTCAAGGCCAAGCTAAGAAAATTTCACATGAATCAACATCTTTCGCTCAAATAGAGCAAATTGCGTATGACTGGGAAAATAGACCTTTTTACTTTGGGTGTAATGTTTTCCCATTTCAGACCACGTGTCATACTCTTGGGAATATATAAATCTCTGTTTAAGGTTCATGCATATTAATTCTCAAGCGTTTCCGAGAAACAAATACACAAAACTCAAAGGATTGACACGTGATCTGAAATAAGAAGACGTTACGCCGAAAGTAAAGAGGTCTGTTAAAGCTCACGGTACGATCGGTGCAATAGGCTTGCCTTGCCGCTACCGTGATTTTTTTTTTTTTTTAGAATTTTGACGCGCCTTGCTGTACCTTGACTGTATCACTACCGTCTTCGTGCTGCGAGCTTTTCCTATTCATACAAAATCTGCTCCATAGAAGAAAGAAAGAAAGAAAGAAAAGAAAAGAAAAGAAAAGAAAATGCATTGTTTCTGATCTTTTCAAGATGGCCGCTGTGACCTGTATTTCCTGAGGTTTGAATTTAATGAATGAAAAAGGCTTATTACACTCACACTGATGATATTAATTCGTCATAGTGATTTCGAACAGGGGAGTATCACAAATTTGCATAGGTTGTGTTCAATTAATGTTCAATGTTCATCATTTTGTCGGCCGATAAAGGATATAATGCCACCGCGGGAAGACGTCAAGGACATGAATCACTCAAAAACGTGCGTAAAGTCAAAAAGATGCAAAAAATTCCCCGGGCTATATATCGACATTAACAAAATCAAAGAAAATTATAGCATCAATGGCAATTTTTGGAAAATATACGAATACATTAATTAACATGACTGATTCGGCAGATTCGCTGCGGTGGGAGTATATTTTACTGCTATATTTTGAGTTTTAATACCTTTTACAGATAGATTTTCATTTTGAAATGTTTTGTTTGTTAACAAAGTAAGTAATGTTTAATTTTATTCGTTGATATGACTTAAAAACGTCAGCGCGTTTCATAATAACTCGACCTTGTCAGTGTGCTTGTTTTCATTATGACGCTAGTTCTTTATATCAGTGTTCTAATAGTGGCGCTAGCGAAAGGCATTTCCTGTGGAGCTAAATTCCTCTCTGTCAATAAGGTTTGGCTGAACAGGGGCCTATCATAGTACTGGTCTTTTCTATATGAAAAGCGAACTCAAGTCTAGTTTAGTTAATTCCAAGAGAAACAGAACTGGCCGATGGGGAATAAGAGTGGTTTCAAACTGGTAGCAAATCTAAGTAGTAGCTCATACTTTTTCCCGAACTAGATGGAGATTGTTTTCCACACGGCAGCCCTACGATGTAATATTTTATTGTTGTGTATGAAACTATTAATAAAATACCAAATGTTTTAAATTAATGATAACTAAACTGTATGTACTGAAAATTGATAAGATGTACTATTATAAAAGTCGCAAGTTAACCACAATATACAATCCAATTATATGATCAGTGTTGAAAATTGAGAACACGGGGGAGAAAATCATGCATTTCCTATTTGCACTCTGCCCCTTACAACCAACTCGTAACGTGAGGAATAAAATAACTATTAATTACTTAGACGCCAAAAAACTGTCACGATTATCCAAGAGCTAAAAATAATATATATTTTAAAGTAATATAATGATGCTTTAAAGGTATTTAGCCTGACTATATAGATTTGCGTAGGTTTGTTGGTCACTAAATAAAATCTTAGTGTCTTGATGTAGGGCTCAGAATAAATTTGCGTCAGGTAAAAGCGTTTTTAAATGGGTAATAATCTTAAGACAAGTGTGACAAGTATTTATCATGTGTCACGTCAAAAAAAAATATATGTATATATAATAAATCACGATGGATTGCCACTTCACCATGGAATATATAGCAATGCAAATCCCCAAAGTTTTTAGTCTATATTTTTGGAGCCTATTAAGCCAAAGGCTTTCCTTTTCTTGCCCCCGTCATATGCATTTAAACACGCAGAACTATATAGTCTATAGCCAATCATCAATAGGAAGTGTTTGCGCTCGTCAGTACTGACGTGATTGTCGCTCCAGGGCGCGTGTACAAGTGGAACTTGGTAAATGAATTCTGACGTCACTCTGTGACAGATTAATGTGTCTAAGGACGACACTGCTAATTGAAATTCACGCTATATGTAGTGAAGCACATATTGGAATAATGTTGGCACAGCGGAGTGAAGCGTGCGTTCGTTGTTAATACTAGTCGTGTTGGTTTTTGTAAACAGTAGCGTTAAGCCAAAACACGTACTTAATTGCCAGTTTTTTCCTGGTTTCAATACAGATCTTCCTCTTCACTATGGTGATAGAGTTTGGATGAAATGATGTCACGGTTTTTCTTTCTCTCTGCGCTTGTGGTTCTTGTATGGCATACAGTAAGTGCCAATTCCTTAAAGCTCTTTCCATTTGGCTCAAAGCTTGGGGACATTAAGTTACCGAAGCGCGATGATAGCTCATCGGAAGAGATCCAAGTGGAGCCACCATTGGTCCTATCAGGAGTACAATATACCAGCATATATGTAAGTATCCAGTTGATAGTCTTTCTAATACGCTACTATTAAAATATCCATACATTGGTTTTTTTTCGATCCAACAAACCAAACCACCTGGTCAACACTTCATTGTTTTGAAAAACAATATTTGGTTATTTATGTTGAAAAAAACTTAAGAGGCGAAATACACTTTATCAGTCTGTGATAAGATATGTTTGGGATGGTGATTGGTAAGTTTGGTATGAAATTTCCGATGTAGCATTTATTTTGAAGTCAATATTATAATCATCTTTAACCTTGTTGCAAGCACTGTGTTGACGAGGGATATTTATAGTGAGCTTTATTCGGGGTAAACTAATTCCAGAATATACCAGTTCTACTTCAAAATTGTCCGATCCCGTAAAATTCATCAAAGGGAGCAGCAATACTGACTGAGCCAAATAAGGACCAGCGATATGAAAATTTTAGAGAAACGTTTAATTGTAAAGTCTAATAAGCTTTATCGTCTGTTTTTTAACCAAAGATATGATCAGAATATTTTCCTAGTCATTTTTAAATTTTTTTTTACAATTTTTCGAGATTTTTCAACGTTCTTTGCTCATCGTTACATAAGTGGGTATGAAAATATGTTAAAATCAGTTCAAAAACCTCAAATATTTCACTGATTTATCGATTGTATCGCATTAGGAAAATGATCGAATCTTCGAGTTACATAGTTTTATGTAATTCTTCATATATTTAGCTATTGCACCACGGACGAACCAATTCATTACGGTAACGTCACCGAAGCTGGCGGAGCGTGCAGCATATACCAAATGGCTTTGTTTAAAATTGAACAACCAATTACACGCTTGGCAGCTAATGCTTCAGTGACAGTATACCTGCAAACTGAGATGAGTTTTTCGTATTGACGCTGGGATGATTGAGTGAATGTTAATATGTACAATCACGAATTAAGCTCCTAAAGTCTCGAGAAACATCTTTAGATGTTTGTTGACAGCAGGCATAACTGTGATTAAGCTTACAAGGAATCGTATTGATGGTGAAAAACTTCCTCTTAAGGTGTAATTTAATGTAGATGAAGCGGGCCCAGCGTGATTTTTTCTTGTACTAATTCATTATTAATAGTACGGGTAAAAAGGAATAATTTGGATTCTGAAATGCTTTGTTTCTTTAGAATATGTAGATTTACTCTACATTGCTTTTTATCGAATTCTCTTTACTTTGGATTTAAATGTTCGTAACATGAAAAAATCAAGCGAAACTCCAGCTACCTCTTCACTGCATCGTCAACAATAACAATAACAATAACAACAACGACAATAAAAGAAGAAGAAGAAGAAGAAGAAGAGAGAGGCACAGGGAGAGAAAAGGCACTATTTTCTTCAGTTGTTAGGGGGCACTTTTAACCCGCATTGGAAAAAAAAATATTTAAACCGATAATTAGCAATTTCTAGCATTTTTCTTGGTATATGGATATTACTGTGGTCACGGGCTGATTTTCGGGAACTAGGCAGAAAGCATAAAAGTGGGTAAAGCTAATGCTTTATTATGGACGAGCTAGTTTTACATTAACGTGTGAATTTAGACTCTGTGGGCAGCAAATGAAAACTCAAAGCACTGAGGAGTTTGGAGAGAGCTTTGTTGAAACCTAAGTCAATAAACCATCAAAATATATGTAAACTTGTACGCAAAACAATAGCCATAAACAGTAAACAGCTAAGCCACCCAAATGAATAATTTAGAACTTTAAATCAACTGGAATATTTTGCTTTTAACGTCAGTTATTTAATTAGCAACTTAGAAAATTTACTAACAGAAATGTTGGGAAATGGTAGCCTCACTTCGCTACTGAGTTCAATACGAATTTCTTTTGAATGCGCAGGATCCCACAAAGTTAGTGCACTAACATTTGACGGGCTTGGAGCTTGTTTATGACAGAAAATAAATTGAAAGTCGTGCGGGAAAAGAGAGCCGGTCCTGTTTGGGTCATCCCTTCATGTAGGAACACAAATATAACGCAATACAATACAGTGGAATAGATAACAATGAAAAAAATTAAATTACAATCCATTGTTTCTACATGAAGGATAACCCAATGTTTGCCATAACAGAAATAATCGTAAGAATGGCGGGAAAAAGTCATCGTGGGGAAAAAAAGGGAATTCCAAAAGAACTTAAGAAAAATAAAAAGCAAACAACTGAGCAGCATTTCCATTTATTTTTTGTATATACAAATACAAACTATGGTAAGGATTATCTCCTTAATAAGCTGAACATTTAAGATCTTTAAAAAAAAAAAGCTTACCCCCCCCCCCCCTCTCTGCGCTGAAGAAGAAAGAAGAAGAAGAAGAAGAAAATTAGCTAGTTAATAAAGCTCAGTCAATCTGCTGGATTCCCTCTTATATCTTACCGCAAGACTATTTACCAATATAGACCAATTTCAAATCATTTGAACCGACCACGAGAGTCAATGTTAAGTGGCCTTAGACAAGGAAAAAGTTCAATGACAAATGAGGTTTTTTCGCTCTGAAGTAATAGGACAATTCAAGGTTAACTTTAAAAGCTACATTAGAATCTGTCACATCAAAAAGAATTTTGAATATACCAAATATGAATGCCTTAGTGTTAAATTGTTCACGTCCGAGAGCTGAGTCCTTGTTTATTTATTTAAGTCTCGATGCGATTGTCTAGTGTACTCTTTTGGTTTGGTTTGCGATTATTTGATGCACTTGAATCTTGTTATTACTTTAGCCTTTCGACAATTATTACTTAACATCTTATAGACCATGGCAGTTGGGAGCCTTACTTGTCTGTTCCGATTAATAATATAGTTTTATTTTTCTTTATTTCTTTCTTCCTTTCCCGTTCTTTTCCCCCTTTCTATCAACACATTAAAGGCAGAAAAATTTAAAGTAGTCTTTAGAACCACGACAGTCACTTTGAATCCCTTTGATTATCGTAAAACAAACAAACAAACAAACAAACAAACAAACAAACAAGCAAACAAATAAATAAATAAATAAATAAATAATCATCACCGTTTACAAATTTCATCCAGCAATCGAAGTTGTTTACTGTCGCTGTAGGAAAACAAGACTAATATTAATGATTTCAAATTACCTCTAAGACATATATGATATTAAATGCCTGGGAGGTCCGTTTTCAAAACCTCGGGCGATTATTTTCTCAATACCGACCGACCTAAGCCGTTTAATAACGTTTTTATTTTTTCCGGTTCGGAATCCCTTCTAAGCCCTTGTGAGCTGGCCCGGATGAGCCGGTCCGTACTGAGAAGAAAACTGGACCGGAGTAACAACCAATCAGCGCGCGCGATTCACTAGGATTCCGGACCGGGGGGGAAAAAAAATTATATTGCCATATTGTATGGTTTTAATGAGCATTACATATTTTAATGGCCACAAAATACGAATAGAATACGGTCTTTTCATTCCGAAATCGTTTTAGTAAAGCTCAGTAGTCGGTCTCTATAACTCGTTAAGGAACGGCTCCCACGACCGCGGGCTCAAAGAACCACAAGTTTTAAGTTACAAGTTTTAAGTTTATCTGGCTTTGTGTTATTAGCGAGGGACCACGATGACTTTTTCGCACATGCAGGATTGGGCTTAACAGTCACAAGAGATCACGAAGCAGGTCCTAACCTGTACAATAAAACATTTTCAATCTGTTTTAATCAATTCCTGCTGCAATTAAAGGTGTTTGGTAGTTACCTTGAGTGTTTGATACAACACAAAGCTTTAGCCCCAACAAAAAAAAAAAAAAAAAAGTTTGGCAAGGTTTAGTTGTTTTTACATGTAGTTCAACAAGCCGGTCATTGATGATTTGGCTATCGTTGCAAGCATCGCTGAAATGATGTATTTTGATTGAAATCCACTTAAACTCGAAGCAAAAGTGTTTCAAACAAGGTGTGTGTGTGTGTGTGTTGGAAGGGGGGTGGGGGTTGAGGCAAGCAACGACAGACAGTAGGGTTCCGATAAGGGGAATCATATACTGTTGTTAGCAAATGTGATAGATAATTAGGGGATCAATAACATGACATAGTGCTTTAAATAATGACCAGCCATTTCCTATTCAAAATGTTAAAAACACTCTAGGTTCCCTGGTCAGTTGTGCATTTTTGTAAATAGAATCGGAGAGATATAGAATGTTTATTCACTACGCAACTCCTCGGGCAATTTTGCCAAAACTTTGAAAACACTCGTGAAAATAATCCTTAATTTTACTCGGCCCTACGCGATTACCTATATTCGAAGCGCCGGTGATTTCGCACGAAGCCTGGCATCCTTTGTAGTAACGTTTGGTTGGACAGGTGTTTGCCAGACTCTTCTGTCTGCCAAAAATGCGACTTTATCCTCGTTTATAGTATTTTGAAGTCTCAATTTGTAGGATCAACAAAAATGATAATATTAACAAGACTTCAAGAAACTTGTAAAGACACAAATATTCATCATACGTTGCTGATTAAAAAATGTCCAATTGCGTGATGTTACAGAAAGATTTAATGGGCATTATTAGCGCGTTACGTCCATGCTGAATCGTGTTCCTCAACTCAACTTTCTTTTTCATTCATATTTGTATCGCTTTTCAATTTTTTTTCTTCTTCTTCTTCTTCTTCATTCCCTATCTTTCGTCCTTTTTCCTTTTCATTTATTCATACATTTATTCTTTCTTGAGGTCTGAGCAACTACCAATATGCGGTCAGTGTGAATGTTTGTATGTAATGGTTGGTCAGAAGTATATGGCCCTCTAGCATCATTTCATGACGAATATTCAGGTTAAAAAAAAAAATCTTATCTCTAAATGCAAATATTGAAATACAGAATCGATAAGCCGCTTAATTCCTCCCGATTTTATAAAAGGAAGTTCTAGAAATATCTTACATAGAAAACATAATTTTTTTTCACACATTCAATTGGGTTCAATGTTGGTATAGCACTCAAAAGGCATAAGAATTCGAATTGCTATTTTAAAATGATTAGAAGTTCACTTTTAATTAATTTAAACTTCGTAGTAATTAGAATATTAAATGCGATAAAACGTGACTCCTCTTTAAAGTCAATACAACGCAATAAAGTCTAGAATCTTCTGAGCGTTCCATATTTAATAGTTCCATACATTGATAATAATTCCATATGTAAGCATTGGTAGCTTCGGTAGCGGTTTGTTGGTTCTTCGCCGCGTCTTTGTTTATGTGTGGTACGTTGCATTTTATTCATATTTAATGTGTAGCCAGAAGGTAGAAAAGATAGCTACCTGTTTAAATTCGTTTATAGAGAAAAAGAGTTTTTATTTCAAACCTGAAAAAATGATCTTACAATAAAAAAAATTAATATTACTTAAGGTAATTCCGAAGAAATAAAACCGCACATGGAATTTTCATGAAACTTCGCAGAGTAGTAATTTTTGAGTTGT
>WUAP02152176.1:0-10792 GCA_015163945.2 Stichodactyla helianthus
CAGCCCAACATCAAAAGTAAACAAAGAAATATAACAATAGGTTTCCTAACCATCTCACTCTATTAACTATGGTCAAAGGGTGAGTGGGATGATCAGTTGGTGGATAGATGGATTAAATAATAATTGACTTGGCACATAACTCAACAAATGTCCTAATATCCAACAGATAAAGGATTAGAACCTACATTCCTGACATATGGGAAAAATACACTAAATAAACCAGAGTCAGGTAAGATAACATTTACATGAACAATCAATTTTTTTTAAAAGAGGTTCCACAAAAGGCCAAAGCGAGTATTGGTAAAATCTATCATCAGAATGATCAATTGTTCTTATTTGATACTTTAAAGATTCCTCATGCTGAACACATCAAAGGCAAATTGTTGCACCTGAAGAATCATTATACTTAGAATACTAGTACAAGAGAATTGATTAAGATATGAATACAGAAATGACTGATGGATGATGTCTGGAAAATGTACTACATTGCATCACCAGCAGAGTGGCATCAGAAATACACTACATCAAGAGATAATGAAAACTCTAAGAGGCTATGGAAAATAGGAAACATTTGAAACATAGCAAAACAGATTAAATCCAAGATGAAACTGCTAAATAAATTCAAATCAGCCAGACTTGTTAATACTATAGAATTTAGATAAACTGAAAGGTATTTCTATAGGTGTATATTCTATAAATATAAAGGTACAATAAGTACCTAGTTGACAAATTCTAGCCTTTATACCACTGCACAAAAAAGATTTTATACAATGTGGGAAATGGTCAGGAACTGGGATCCCATCTTTCCACTTTCTTTCACATTCCTAGTAATTCTAAGTGAATAAAATACACGCAAGCTAGAAGATTTATGATTAAAATAATCATCAAAAATGATGTAATTTTGATAAAAAAGTTAAAGTTCTATTCAACCTTCCTGACAAATAGGAAAATTTGTATCAAACCCTATACCTTATTATTAGTTGTTTTATTAATGTAAAAAATTAGTTAGCTAAAGTTTAAAAAATCAAAGACAAACCAAATGTTACAATTAGCTAAAGTTATTTGCTTATTTTAAAAAATACTGATAATTATAATAATGCAATAACATAAAGCACGCTTTTCTATAGACCCTCCTAATAAATCCCACAGCTCTAGGTTTTCCGCACTTGACGTCAAATTTATTCTTGCAATTGCATTCACATTGTGAAAATTCCAAAGAATATATTTGATGTCAAGTACGGAATACAAAGAATTGTCGGATTTATTAGAAGGGTCTATAAGCTTTCAATATCTACATAGTTGTTATTAAAAGGAAAAACTCTTTTTGGTTAGTCATGACTTCGTCGTCTTATTACTACCAGTAATTTGTAAAATATATATGCCCCCACAACTTAGGACAATAATTCTTTCCCAATTTTGCTCAAATGACCACAGCAGTAGCAGTTGCAGGGGTGGTGAGGGGGGTAGCTAGTCACATTCCCCCCCCCCCACATCCCCCACTTTTACACAAATAAAAAATGAGTTTTATAATTGAAAACATTTATCTGGATAAACTTTCACTTGGGTTACTTGAACTTCTCAAATTAAATTCCCATCATTTTTAAACCATTATCCTGCCTTTTATGGGTTTCCTGTGATTTTTTGCAGCAGGTAACCCTGTCTTCTTGACACCAGACCACTGTCATTTGTACTCCAACAAACTGCCAGTTTGTTGTGATCATGTGCAGTAAGAACAACAGGGCTCTGGGGTCCAGAGTGGGTACCCTGTACTGTCACCTCTCCTTTTAAAACTCCTGGATCTGCCACTTAATATCAGATCCCCCTAACACTCCCTATGACTCAAAACTTGTGCAACTTAATTCAGGGACCGTAGAGCAGTTCTGAAAGTGGGAGGGCTAGCTTAGTAAATCCTTACTGCTTGATAGTAGAGCATGTATGTCATTCTAGTAAAAAGTGGGGGGCTATAGCCCCCCCAGCCCCTCCCTCTGCGCCGCCCCTGCAATTTAACTCTATTTAGAGGCTTGACAAAGTATGAAATGTTATGACATATCAGGGGTGGATCTAAGGTAGGGGTTCAAGGGATGTGCAACCCCCCAAGGCCCCAGTAGATGAGCTGACAAGTTTGTGTTTGTGAATTTGCAGATTATAAATGGTGCACCCACTCTTAAAAAATTCCTGGATCTATCCAGGCTGCATAGCATACCTTCCAGTTTTGCAGGTATCAGTATTACAGTCAAACTATCAAGCTTCTCTGTCTTGTAAAAATAGTCATTCCACATTAAACTGAAGATGGCATAAGATATGCCGAAACATGTCTTTAAAAAGTTGTTTCGTGTTTTTAAAATTTTTACAAACTAAGAAAACTGTGAACACCTAAAATATGTCTGGAATGTTAGGCATCATGCTCTGACCAATCACATGAAAAATTAATTAGAAATGAATTCATTCTCACATGTGTTTGGGCAGAACATGATGCTTAACATTCCAGACAAGCCCGAAGTATCCTGTACACCAGGATGAGTGGATGAGAAGAGCCAATCAATACACCACTATCATAATTCTTACCTTTCCTCTACTTACTCGACCGTCTATCCATTCATCCATCCATCTAACCATGAATATAGTGAATTCCCATAATGTTTCTCAGAATAAGTTAGTCGTCCCCAGAGCCAGCTCCGTGTCCAACTCAAAAATCTGTCAAAAAGATAAAATGTAAAATTTTGATTAGCTTTTTATTCGATGACCACTTAAACAATGTCATAAATTTTCAGTGCAGTCTAATTTTAGACAAAAATGTGTAATAAAATGCAGAAAAATTTAAATATTGACCATTGTAAATCTGCGCGTGTTCAAGTGATTCGCGGCAAATTTCAAACTAAAAATATGACCGACTTGTATTGTGGGTAAATAACAACAGGTAGCCCAATGATAGTCCAATGTCTCTTTATAAATCAGTAAATAAATCTTGATACTAAGAGAGCCTTTTAATGCTGGCATTGCTTTATTTAGACACTTCTAATAATTTTTAGTACATAAACACTGAATAGCAGCCCGTACATAAGTTATCAATAATTAGCAATACTTGGGTCTCCTGTGGTGTTGTCCACGTGAATATAAAAACAAGATGGCGGTCGAATGGATGCCGATGACTGTCTTCGTGTTTTGCTATGTTTTGACTCTACGGATCTCTCACAAACTGTTATCAAAAGCAGCGGATATGGTGAGTCAATGATCTGTGTGTGTGAAGGCTTTGGAGTTGATATCCGCAAAAATTCTTGAAATCGTGATGGGGTATTTGTTTGCTTGAAACGATAAATGAGCTTTGACTCCAGATAAATGAGCTTTGACTCTATACTTAAATACCGTGTCGTTCTGTTTTAGATTCTTAAAATTATGAGTCAAGTAGACTCAAAAGAAGAAGCGTCAGTTGCCGAAATGAAGAAACTTATCGCAGAACAGCAACTAATCAGCGCGCAGGTATTTGAAACCAGACAATTGAATATTGAGGTAAATGGGAATAATAAATGAGTAAATGGGTGAATGTGAATTTGGATGGATGGATGGCAAATATGCATGTATGAATGAATGAATGAAAGAATGAGTAGTTGGATGGGTGGATGGTAAATATGAATGAATGAATAAATGAATGGATGGATGGCAGAGGGATTATCTGTGACTTACAGAATGTATGGGTGTGTGCTAATGTACTTACCATAACATTACAGAACTTGTTTGACTTTGATTTCAAAGTTTATTTCTCTTTATATCTCAAGGATGAATTTGCTAAATATGCTAGACTCCAGAGGAGGATTGACAAGTTTAAAGATGAAGTTAAAGCATCTGGTGAGTATTTTGCAATGTTAAGCCCTGGGGGGGGTGGGGGGCAGGCAACCCAGAGGGTATTGACATAGGATCTTGTTCCTTGGGCTGGGCATTTGACAAGTACATTCTCTCCCAGAGGAGAGGAATTTAACACTTGACAGAACAAGAGAGTCTGGAAGGGAGGGGAAATTTGACATTTCTTAGAGTCCCAGGGATAGGGAAATTGACTCTAACACCTCCAAAAATATCAATTCCCCCTGGGCCTGCCTTCCCCACCCTCTGCATATTCCTTCCTTGTTTAGTGATTAAATCACACTGAAAGAAATCCAATTAATCATGAGCGTCCCAAATAAGCTCATCTTCTTCCCCTTGATTTTCAGGTGCAGCAAGAAAAAAAACTGAAGGAAAATATAAATTAATATCAAATATTATGATTATTGTGTTTATTGTAAGTAAGAGTTATGAGATATTTGTTTCCCTTGCATATGCTGTTGCATTAGTGTATCTGCACAAATTAGAGTTGCCAAATGAGATGTTTGAGAAGGATGTCACATTCCACATTTCCAATGTCATTCTGTGGATCAGCTACTTCTTAATCAGTTTAGGGACCAGTCATTATTTATGGAGGCGACCGGGGGGGGGGCTGGTGCAAAAATGGATGTACCATGTTTGGTTTTTCCTGACGCCCCCTTTTTGTAATGTACAATTTGTTCTGACCCTCCCCCCTTCCTACATACATCACCAATGTCCAATGACAATATATTTGCATAAATTTCTATAGCCTCCTTTTTCCTTGCATAAAAATTGGTGACCCCCTCTCCATTTGTATCAGCCCACCCCCCTCTAATAAATGACTGTTCCCTTAAGCCAATTCCTTATCTTGATTATAGGGGATCTTTAGTCTACATGTACCTAGAGGGGACTATGGTGATTTTACTGGGGATATGAATTTGTTGCCATTGCTAGCACAGTATCAGAAGAGTCAAGGAGAGAGGCAAGAAAAAATGAAAGATGTCTGGAGGGAGCTGCCAAAATTACATTCCCTCCCTTCCTTGATTCCGCTGGTGTTATTAAATATTCATTCTCTCATTTCACCCATCCATAATTCTGTTGAATCCTTTTATTATTTTGTAGTGCATAATCCATCTTACCTTCCTGATTATGAACAGAAAAGATCCAGTAATAATTCTTCCACACCAGTGGTTCTATCCTTTCAGCTCTGTTCTTTCCTTCCCTACTGGAATTTCAGGTAAGTTCTCTCTCAATCCTGGGGGTTCCATTAGTCTTGTCAGATGCCCCGCACCCCTTGGAAAAAAAACAACCCCCCTCTATTGGAGAGGTATAGATATTTCTAGTACTACATAATATTCCCTCCTCAGACCCTCCCTACCCCTTAGAAATTCCAATCCCCTTCATGGGGAGGTATGGATATTTTCTGGTACTACATAATATTCCCTCCTCAGACCCTCCCCACCCCTTGGAAATTCCATGGCAAGGGGGTACTAATATTTTATAAAACTCTTCTCAAGATCTTCTTACAGTAAATTTGAACATCCTTAGTGATTATACTGGCATCATATATTACAGAATAAGGAATTTTTTCAGTGCTGCTTCAACTTATAAAATATCTCAATTTTTCACTCAGCTCATGGTAGTAAAATATCATGGCATGAATGTGCCCTTCATAGTATGCTTCAAAAGGTTGCCTTTCTCATTCCCTTTTCTGCCTTTCTTATATTCCAGGTGCTATTGGGCTTCCATGTTGGATGGTAATTTGTAATAAAATCATAGAAACGTTTGTTGTTTGAAAAATATGAAGCATAATCATTCTGCACAAAGCATGTAAATATATTTTATATAAGATCTGAATGGTTATGACAATGTACAGTGTATCATTAATAAAAGAGGATGAAAAATAAAAGCTTAAATTTTTCACTCTGGCAATTTTCACCATCAAAAACTCATTCAGTTAATGTGATATAGAAATTTGAATCTCACTTTTTTATAAATACCACAAATGACTTTTTATTTTATTTTCTTTAATCAACTCTTTCTCACACACTCTGTTTCATAATATGTCTTGTGATAATTGGTTTTGGAAAAAATAAATATCTCATAATGTAACTTCCTCTATATCATCATCTATTGTATCTTTTAAAGCATTCCTGACAGCTGGAACATTCTGTTCATGGTCTTTGTTCAAACTCTGCTGGATCTTTGGTCGTCTTGGTAACAAGCCTTCATCTACAGCTTGTTTTGAAACATTGACTTTCTTTTCCCAAGGATAAGATTTTTCATTGGATTTGTTGAAGGAATCTTCATTGAAAAGAGAAGCAGCTTTGTTTTCCTTCATGTTTGTTTTGTTACTAAATATATCCTCTCCGAATATTGAAGTTGATTTTTGACCTAAATTATCCTGGCCTCTTCTACCACCTCTTCTTGTAGAGCCATCCATTACATCAATGCTTTTTGTTGAACCTCCCCCAAAGGTTGGTTGATAAGCCCCAAATGCAAGGTCATTATCCTGAGAAGAAATTTTTCGGCCCTGTTTTCTGCTGAAATCCAGCCCAGTGTCCTTTTTTGGTTCTCCAAAAGAAGGATTATATGAACCAAATGTTTCAGGTTTTTTGGTCTCATGTTTTCCAACCGATGGTTTATAAGACCCAAACACCAGTTCATCATCACCTAGGCTGTCTCTCTGACCCTTAGTGCCAACTGCACGAAAATGCTGATCAGAAGGGTGAGCAGGAAGTCCGTGGTGTAGATTTTGAATAGTTTCTTTGAAGTCATATGAAGAGCTCTGGCTGTGTTTTGACCGCAATGAACTACTAGAACCATTTTTGGCTTTTTCGTTATCATGGACAGCTGGGGTTTCTTTGGATTTTTCTGTGCTCTGTAAAAATATTGGTAATTTCTTTGGTTTTTCATCCTTAGATTTAGTTTCAAGATCAATGTCAATGATTCCATTAGGTTTTGTAGTATTTTGAGCATCAATTGCTCTCATTCGAGCAAGCAACAAGTCTTTCTTCTGCCTTGTCTCCTCATCTTCCTTAAATTTCAATCTTTCTTGTTCTTTTTCCTTTCTAATTCTTTCCTCTTCTCTCTTTTTCCTCATCATTTCCTCCTCTTTCCTTTTCTCTTCCTCTTGTCTCTTTTTTTCTTCCTCCCATCTTTTTCTCTCTTCTTCTTGCCTCTTTTTCTCTTCTTCTTGTCTCTTTTTCTCCTGTAATTTTTTCATTCTTTCAAGCTCCATTTCTTGTTCTCTTTTCATTTCTTCCTCCCTCTTCTTTGCATCTTCTTCTTCTCTTCGTTTTCTTGCTTCCCTTTCCAGTGTTTCTCTCAACTGTGCTGCCTCCAGTTTTTCAAGTTCTAAACTTCTTGCTGCCACATCCTCCTGTTCTTTCTGCTCACTTTCTATTGATTTATCCCTTTTAAGTTGCTGTTCAATAATTCTGCTTTCAGCTGTAACAGAACTAGTTTCACTCAGCCCATTTGTTATGAATACATTCCCTCTCTTTTTCTCGGGTATTGTACTCTCAAGTTCTTTCTTTGAATGCAAATCATCTTGGTGGACAGGTGGAAGTGCAAGTGGATTATATTTTTTAAGTCTTCTTTGGATATTTAGGTGGTAAATATTGGTCATGTCTAACTGTTTTTCCTTTTCCTGCAAAAGACAACAGAACAAGAATACTCCTCTTTAATAAATGTGGACAAAAATATTAAAGCATTTACATAAATTCTATATTCTGATGATGGCTGTAAGAACAGCCACAACATCAGTGACACTCATTAATATTACATGTGTAGACTGTAAAACTCCACAAAATGTCTTCACCATGTGAAAGTCTCAAAAGGACTATATTCAGCATAGTTTACAATTTCTTGGTGCATTAATTCAAAGCAATCATAACAGGTTTTTCAATTATTAAGACAATATTTTTAGACTGTAAATTGCCTTCTTCCAGTACCAGTATTAAAGCTCTAGACAATAGACATAATACACTCTAATTAGCAAAGTTTCCTCCATGACTGAATAGTCCTTGTTTTGCATTCCATAATTACCATTGTAATCCTTGGCCACAGATTTATGTATACAGGTTTAATTAGCCTCAGAAATTGCATAATTGCAGTCAGGATTTGTGTAAAACTTGGGTATATAAATATTACAAGAAATACAGTCTACCGGTATTTCTAATAATATTTTCAGAGACAACAAAGTATACTGTAGGTTTACAGATAGCCTAGAGCAAATTTTCATTAAAAAAAACAAGGACATTACAGAGAATATACAACTTGAACATGATACAACTACTTTTAAATTCCTGGGACTTTCACTAGTATCTATGAATGACATACTTATAAATGAGGCTAATCCTGTGCAAATGAGTCTGTGGTCATTACAAACTTTTATGGAATGTGAAACAGGACTATTGATGATGTAAAACACAAGGTCCTTCTGCCTTCAATGCTTACTGCCAGCCGAAACCAAGCACTGTGGAGTAATTTTCTTCCTTCTCATGCTCATACTCTCATGTAAAAGTCTAAAAAGACAAACCTTCAATCTTTCTCTGAGAACAGAGACATCTTCCCGCACTTTCTTCAATTCCTCAGTAGCTTTCTTGTGCCTTTCCTGTTGTTCCTTTATTTCTCTTTGTCTTGCTTTTTCTGTCAGGGTTATAGTTTTCTGAAGGTCCTGAATTCAGAAGAAGAGCCAATCTTATTGTTGAATTCAACTAATATTTAATTTATAAAAATGACCAATAGGGCAAGAATAGCCATAAACTGAGAATTGAATGTGCTAAATTGACAGGTTTTCAAACTAGTTCCCACAGTTTTCTTTGACCTTACTGTCTCATTAATATTTCTGTGTGGTTTAAATACACCAATGCTGACAACTGAGATTGCATGTAGATTTAAACTTCTGGGTTTCCTGTCAGGATATCAACTAAAGCACTCAGTTTGTCTTTCAATGCATCCTGTTTAAAATCATTAACTTTTGTCATTGGCACAAGATTTTCCTGTTTCACACCACACTATTCCCTTGGATATTATTTCTTTCTTCATTGGTCATAAGAATTAAGGTCATGATTTGATTCAAATAAGTCACATTTTCAAGTGGTTGGTGTTTGAGATTGAGTTCATTTATTAATCATTCATTACAGTACTTACCATAATCCTTTTATCCCTTTCAGTTAATGCTTTCTCCACGTTTTCAAGCTTTTTTGCTAAAGCAGCTCTTTCCTCAAGTTTCTTGTCACTATCCAAAGTTTTATAGTACTGCACTTTGTCCCTAAGTTTGGTAATTTCCACATCATTGTTATGAGACTCCTTCTCCTTCCTAGATATATCCATTTTGTTCTTTTTCAGCCTTTCACGATATGTTCGTAACTCTGCACTGTGTCTTTGAAGAAGTTGAGGCAAACTTGCCTCTGCTTTCTCAATCCGTTTTATCTCTTTTTCTTGTTTGACATTTACTCTTTTCAAAGTCCTGTTTTCCTGTCGTAAACTGTCAACTTCTTGTTGAAGTTCTTCCACAGTGTTGTAGAGCTTGGTAATCTTGTTTCTGTTGGCTGAGAGAATTCTTTGGACCATATTGGATGCTTCATCTGTTTTGGGAGGTCTGGTACTTGCAGACTGACTTTTCTTGGCCTTCTTTTTCAAGGTTTTGTTGGTAGCTAGAATAAAAAGATACATATAATTTCAAAATTATATCTATGAATGTTTTTTTCCCTTTTAATCAATAATTCGCGCTCTAAAAATATATCCAAAGTTACCAAGGAAAACAAACAGAAGACAAAATAGAGATGAAAACTTGCATGTTTAATCACATACCGGAGGAAACGCTTTGATTTAAGTTATAAATTAAACATAAATCGATCTAGATGCTTCCGATTTCCTCGAGATAGAAGAAAATACATGTATGATTCATGAAAGAGTTATTTTCCTCGGTGTTGAGTAGTTCTTTAATCTCAAACGCGATTAAAATAGCTGAAAATGAAACAACTCTCTAACATTTGTATTGAAAAAGATATCAACGAAACTAGAGGAATCAATATTGCATATCGAATCAGTGTTACAAAGTACATAAACTATACAATAAATAGTGACAAATAATCTTAATAATATTAAGTTATTAGGAAAAAAGCCAAAGGTAACAAGAAAATAATCTCCATCAAGACTTCGGCTCTGAATAAATATTAACTTTATGCACCAGATTTAATATTAAACTCTTAAACCGTTTGCAGTGAATTTTACCTCTGCTGTTCCCGTAAGCGCTTCTGTAAGACACTAAGGAGTTTCTTCTAGAGTCTGTATTTCGTTTAGCTCGTCTTGGAGGAGTTACAGTAATATCTGAGCGAGTATCATCACGAGAAAGGTAAGATGAACGTCGTCTCTGTCGTTCTGGTTGCGTCCTCGAAACGCTGCGTTCAGGACTCGCATCTTCAAAATCGTCATCGTAACTGTCGTAATAATCTGAGTAATTCGAAGCCATGTCTTCTATTTTATCCTTGGATATTGGTTCTTTGTTTTTAGTGATATTTTCAGTCTTGGAGACGAGTTTTTTGGTCGTAATTACTCCGGAATCATCGAGGCAGAATTGCAGATCGTCACTTCGATCTAAAGCGATTTGAGAAATTTTTGGAGCAGTTTGAACCTCTATGGACATAACAGGACCTTGATAAAGCTATTCAGTACCGGCTAAGACTATTTAACTAGAGATCGGGAGTACAACTCGTGTGGAATGAAGGCTAGAAAGACTGGCTATCATGGCGACTCGTACTCGAATGTTTTGTTGAATATTCACTGTGACGTCACGTTGTCAAAAAACATCTGATTTGTTGACATGGTAACCAAATAAATGACCGCTAAGCGGGCGTCGCTTTCTCTTTCACTAATGGGCTTTTTGCAGATATTGCGTGACATTTAAAATATTGCCTCCCTGTTCTTAAAAATATCATATTTAAAAAGA
>WUAP02152187.1:0-10792 GCA_015163945.2 Stichodactyla helianthus
CAAAATATTCGGTTTAACACCTGAACTACCACTGCAGCTTGCCAGAAATATATGTCACAAATGCATGCAACCAAAATTTGCTCTAGATGAATTATTTTTTTTAAAAAATTACCGAAATTCTTTGCAGTCTTGGAGTGTTGACTGTTGCGTTCAGCTGCGACAACGATTTTCGAAATAGGTGTATATGAGCATGTCATATGATTTCATACTCGTACTCATAATCCTCTGTACCTTACTAATTGAACAATTCGCTCCTTCCCGTATTTAGACTCGAGTTTTTGACTGAGGTCCAACCTAAGTTAAATACGTTGAACGATGCGGTTATTGTTAAAATCTAAGTCAACCTAGGTTACCGCTCTAGTCTAAACACGACGTGAATGGACGCATGAAAATGTTCTCGGCGCTCATCATAATTAACCATTCTCGTCAATCACATCACGTAGTAATCACGCGTAACGAACATTTGATGCCTTTGTACGCAAATTGTACCCTTGTAGTTTGCCTGAAGGCCACGTGACTGGGTAATAGTTGGTTACTACTAATGGCATGTTAATAACATGTGTTTTTGCTAATTGGTGTGGGTGCTTTAACAGTTCTAGGTCTAAACACATGAATCGTTCATTGTCTATTCCCGAAGAGACCCGATCAGGATCGGGAAAAGGCGCCTCAGGATATTCCGAAGGACCAGATTTCAGACAACTGTGAGCGGCCTTAGAACGTTTGCTTTCTCTTTGCTTCGCGGCCATTTTTAACGCCAGTCTCCCTCGGCTCACTTGTTTCCTGTCCCTTGTTACCAGTACTCCTGTTTCGAGCTCTTTTTACTCAGCCTTAGCCTCGATTGTACGTTAAATATTCTATAGAGTGTTTTTCACGTGACGTCATCGCGGCCATGTTGGTGGGTTTCTAACAAAAGATTTCTGATTAGGCTCTTTTGTCTGGACCACCAACATGGCTGCCATGCCTTTGTCTTTTGATCCTCTTGGAAATGGTTGAACACATTCTATAGCTTTACTTAAATCCGTGGTAACGTATGGAATTCATGTATAAATGAACAGTACAAATCACTTCAGAATTCTACGGTTTTCCTTTTAATTTTAAATATTTTCTGTACAATTGAGGCCGAGGCTAAGGCTGAGAAAAAAGAACTCGAAACTGGAGTATTTTAGCGGTAAAGTGTTCACGAAAATACATCCTTGAAAATGGCCACAAAAAAGAGAATTTTTATCTATTGTTCCCATGTAACTAACACTTGTAAATTTGCTTGTAAATCATAACTATAAATCAACATAATCGTTAACTTGTTTTAAATATTAAAACCTAAAAATATCAACTAGATTTTTCCAACGAGGGCGCAATGTTTTCTCATTTCAGACCACTGTTGCTTGCTTATGTATCTTTTTTGTTTGTTTGTTTGTTTACCAGTATCACGTAGATTCCTATAGTTGTAAAACAAAAAGAAATCGTATTCTCCAAGAAATGTTATGTGCTGAAATGAGAAAACCTTACGCCAAATAGACCTTTATCACGCGGCGGCCATATTGACTGAAACATGCAATTTGTTTTTGCCCGGCAAACCACGCTTTCAAGCACTTCAGAACGAGTTTAGCAGGGGAAAAACGGAGGAATAAATTTGCTACCGCGTGAGAAAGTCTATTGCAAACAAGATAATCTAAAGTAAAAACCATTTGAAAACATTTTTATGAACCATAGGGCAAGCGGCATCTGGGTGTTTTATTGTGGTTTTCTTTTTCTTTTGTTTTAGTGATTCTGAAAATGATCTTCGCAAGCAGAAGGATAAGCAGCCAGCAGTGGGTACATCCGGAGGACAGATGCTGCCAGCCATCGCTAACGATAAACCAAATCGTGTGTCTCAAGTACAAGGATCTCTACGAGACCAAATAGGTACTACTAGCAACTTAAATAAGTTGCACTCTGAACCAATCAAAAAGCAAGGAAACGCAAATTACCCAATCACGATGCGGTGTTTAAATACGGAAGCCATTTGAGTGCTGCATTGTTGTATTTTCCTTAGTCGAGCTTTTCAATCACAATCAGTCATTCAGCCTCAATATGATGGTTGAATATGGAAGCCATTTGAGTGTTGAGTTCTGCATTTTTGTATATTCCTCATTCGTACCACGTCTTCTATGAGTCGAGCTTTTCAATCTTAATCAGTCACATTCAGAATGTGATGGTTGAATATGGAAGCCATTTGAGTGTTGAGTTCTGCATTTTTGTATATTCCTCATTCATACCACGTCTTCTATGAGTCGAGCTTTTCAATCTTAGTCACATTCAGTCTCAAAGTGATGGTTGAATATGGAAGCCACTGGATGCTGCATTGCTGTATACACCTATTTCAAAAAACGTTGTCGGTGTGAGACTCCAAGCCTATGCGACTAGACCTAAAGGGACTATGGTTAGTAATCAATGAAACATTAGAATAACATGATTAGCATAATGGTATACAACTCTAGCGAAGACACACGTGAATGCCACAAGTGACAGAAGCGTTAATTTATGCTGAAACTATGAATTGAATACAAATACTACCCATAGTCCTCTTTGGTCCAGTTGCGTAGGCTTGAAGTCTCTCACCGATAACGTTTTTTGAAATAAGTGTATTCCTTTTTTATACCGCACCTTGGTTCTAGAAGCCGAGGCGAATAACGGACAAACGATTGTCAGTCAAACGTCTGGTTCCTTCCGTTAGTGCATATTGAAATATTCTACGGGATTCAGTTAGTAAAGGTTTCCTGACATATCGATCCCCAGGTTCTTACGTTTTTTTACATTTTCTCTTTCTAAGCAGCAAGGTTCAGGAGATCAGTAAAAAAGAAAGCTTCGAAAAATAAAAGTAAGCTGTTGATCACTAGTAATTGATGATACTGAAATATTTTGTTACTTTATGTCTATCATCTTTTTCTTCAGCAGATGTCAGTTTGGCATCTCCTTATGATAGTACGCGACCCGGGGGGGGAGGGGAGGGGAGGGTTGGGGGTGTTTGGTTGCAGCTATCCAGACCCGGAGGCTGAGAGGGGTTAAGCCACCAACCGGTTGGATCCATATTTGTTCATGGGGCAATCGTATCCATATCATAAAACTCATGATATAGCCTCTCCGTTTTTACATCAAAGCACCTCTGCGTTCGAAAATTAGACTACGGCCCTCCTTCCATTCAAGCAAACCCAGTTGTTTGAATAACGCTTTGAAACTCGCACCCTATTTCAGATTATTTCAGATTTAGATTTTCTCAGTATTCACTTGAATGTACCACTAAAGGATGGTTTTAAGCCAAGGTTGGAGTAAACAAATATATACAATTACTGCATTTATCTACACTAACGTCGACTTGAAGCCTTTGTTTCGTGATCATCCAGGTGAAAAATCTCGGGGAAGGTCGTTAGGAAGAGCAACAGGCTGATTTATCGTTGATTCTTTTCACCAGATGTTCATAGCATGGACAGTATGGACGAAGGGTACGAAGAAGAATCCAGACCCCAAAAACCCAAAGAAAAAAAGAAAATCAGGAAAGTTATGAGTTGGAATACTTGAAGTGAATGAGATGGTAGTCAGTAGTAGAATGATTTTCATTGGTGGTTTTTAGAAGTCACTCGGTAACAATTTTACAGCCAAGAAGCAGGGGGAAAATGGCCGATATAAAGGCTGAGCGTTTTGTTGGGCAAACGCGAAAGGACACAAAGCACGTGATCCCACGGAATGATTGACGTTCTTGTTCAGGATGGAAGCTATGATTCTTTGGTCTTGGGCAAGAAATATTCAGTGACGGTACAACTACCGTTGTACGGCCTTCATTGGCTTAATTCTATCCACGCAACTGTTTCAAAAAAGTACTAATCGCTAAACTATAAGAGACAGAAGATAGGATGTATATAAATGTTGACATACCCTGGTTCAATGCTGCTGGCAGTCAATGTTAGTGCCAAAGCCTGTAAATTGGAAATCTCGGCTATTAACATCACATTTAACAAAGTTAGTGCACGACAGCCCAAGCTGGAAAATCATTTCTCGAGGTTTTTTAAAAAATTCACTTGAATTCATGGTGCTTAAAAGTTTACATAATGTGAATGAGATGACATTACACAAGACATTAGATGCATTTTTAGCCTTGCTCGTTAATGAATAAAGCAGACATAAAATACAATAAAATTGTTTTTTTTTTATTAGAGTGATGGCACTTAACCCGTGAAATAGAAACTAATAGTTAAAGTCTAATAGACAAATAGACAAAGAAAACAATCTAATAGGCCACGTTCGATATCTTCAAATTCGGACTTCATGTATGCCGTACAAACAAGTGGATCACCAAATAAGTTTATATGGTAGGGATACGATAATGCACATATGATGTTCCTACCTTTCGGCAATAAGAAGAAAATCTTTGGAAAAATGCTAGTCAGGTCACTACTGAACAACGTTATAATCGAATCTACAGCGCTGTATCTACTGATCCTTTTGAGTTGTAATGCAATTTTGGACATTTTCTGGGAGCCTCGGTATCGTGGTTGAATTTTAACATCTCGAACGTGGCCTATTAGCGTCTACTAATCTCTATTAGACTAATAACTGTTTCACGGGTTAAATGCCATCACTCTAAGATTGAATAGAGTCATGAGATTTACATAACCCGTAAACTATAATTCTTAGTCTAATAGAGATTAGTAGACACTAATTCCATTATTTTCTTTTGTGTCTATTTGTC
Organism: Stichodactyla helianthus; assembly: GCA_015163945.2. Classification (NCBI taxonomy): domain Eukaryota; kingdom Metazoa; phylum Cnidaria; class Anthozoa; order Actiniaria; family Stichodactylidae; genus Stichodactyla; species Stichodactyla helianthus. The sequence goes on from WUAP02152187.1 coordinate 4,724, forward strand.
TATTAGACTTTTTAACTATTAGTTTCTGTTTCACGCGTTGTGCCATCACTCTATTCTGTATTGATACTTATTCTGGCCAAAAAAATTCTAGAGAAACTAAAATATTTTCTGTTTCTGAGAAATGCCACATTGTTAGACTATCAAGAAATTAAAATAAAAATAACTGTGAATAAATAATAAACCAAACGTGACCTTGAACTCTTAACAATCAATTCTTTGTGGGTTAAATTATGGATAAGCTGAAGCTAGAAAAACAGTTTTAGATCGCCAGAATGACAACATTAACTGTCTTGAACCTTCTTGCAACAGGCATACAGTGCATCATTTAGTCTGGCCAACCTCGTTTTGAAACCATTGTTTTGTGGCGGGTCATTCAAGCAAATTCGGGAAAGGGATCATCTCCTTTGATAGCCAGTTTTCTTATCAAGAACTTACCAAAGTCACCATACCTGACTGGCGTGACACTTCTTACGTGAACCTGTGCTATCCTACTCAAATCAGGGTTCGTACAAGATCCCATGTGAGAATTTTCAAAACTTTCCAAAGCTCTTTGACTCAAATTTCCAAAACCACACAAAACAAAAATAAAACCAAAAACATTCAACATACATTTACCAATGCAAAACAATGCGTACACTACACGTACAGTGCTGACAGAAAAATATTCGGCGCTTTACAACGGAAGTTGTAAATTCCTTGCAAGGTATAAGCTGGATAGAATACAAAACTTCCATAGTCTTTCCATAGCCTAGCGGACCAAAAATCAATTTTCCAAACCTTTCAAGGTCCTGGAAAAATGCATTATCAATTTCCAAAACTTTCCAAAACCGTACGAACCCTGTCAAATATGGTATCCATGGTAACACATAGGTACGAGGTTAGATGCCGCGTTAGTGGATTCAGCTTGGTATCGTCAAGTTGAATTATTTTATGAATAATAAATGTTGCTGGTGTCTCTGTTACCGTTTTTACTAACTTTATCAGCTCACTAACCTGTTGTTTGAAGGGAAAATAAATTCTAAGGACCATTCTGTATCAAAATGAAAAATAAAAGAATCGTAAGATTGAAATGACAGCCAAAATACACAACGTTGAATAATCTTGACGACTTTTCGGTCGACTACCAATCAACTGTAGAACGTGTTCACTGCAAAAGATAAATATTAAGATAATTATTCAAAAAGATATAATTTAATCCCTTTTTTAAAAGCGTAGTCTTCGTTTTTCCTTCGTTTTTTGTAATGATAGAATGGGGATTTGAAATGCTGAATTTATTCAATTTTCTTCCGAGATAGTCAAAACTAGGAGAATATGCAAATGACTCGTGACGACTCGTGACTTCACGGAAGGTCTGCCACGGTTATTGGGCATAAATAGAACATTATCGAATGACGATATGGATGATAAGGCTTATGGCTGGGGCCCATGCGATTGTAAGTACTAGCGATATCCTCGTTTAAAGTAATAGCATTATTTCTATGCTTAGATAATGTTGTGTGTTTTTAAGCTCAGAAATATTGCTCGCTTGTTAGTGGGATAGTATAGTTGTTTTCAAAATGGATTAATTGCGATTCAAATTGATAGAGTTTCTTCCCATTCTATAGCGAATAATATTCGAACTAAACCACAAGCGGATTAAAAACCGGATAAGCTGGTTTTCGCTTTTATTTTAATTTATTTATTTCACTTTTAATGCTATTAATTACCAACATCATTCGCTTTTTTCAAAGGTCCCGTCTAAACCGAAGACAACGATGGCAAATCATATAGCTCTGAAGTCATCGTTGGATTCATTTTGGAAGTCAAACTCCGAGGGTAACTCGAGCACCAGAGAGATGATATTTCACTGCATGAAATCCTTATTAGATCCAATTCTAGTCAAATTACCAGATAGAGACCCTGTGCTTGAGTTTAGCCCTCTGGAGCCATCAAAGTTCTACCAAGGGAAGACCAATGACGTCTTCGAAGTGTTGTTGTGTTTGAAGCATTTTGACTCGAGTGAGCTGGGACTTGCTATTGAAGATGGTAAATCACCGGCGGGTTTTGCTGTGGCCAAATTAACAGACAAGAGGACCATTTGGGATGACTTTTGCATCCGAAATAACTCCGGAAAGAAGTATATTTCTTCGAGAATAATCGCTGAAAAATTGCTGGAGCACGTGAAAAGATTGATGAATGAAAGTTTAGCGGCGCGTGACTTGGAGATCAAAATCCACGACCAAGTGAACGAGAACTTCGTGACGTTTGCTTTGATTTATCCCACTCAAGAGGTTTATGTCGTGCGAGTCATTCCTACAATCCCTTGCCACAATAGATGGACTTTTGGCGCCAAACTGTGGCAAACAGAGGAATCTCATTGGCCAACTAAGGCCATGAAACATGAATGCGTAGAAAAGGGATTCTATCTGGTAGGAAGACCATCACCGACCAAGTCTCCTTGTCAGTGGCAAATAGCCTTTCTTGACCAGATGAAAAAATTCTTAGATGAAAACAATGGCTGCAGAAACAAATGCCTTGTTATTCTCAAACTTATTATTAGCAGTTCATCCCAACTGCAAAGAGGTTTAACGCACTTTCACTTGGAAACCATAATCCTCAACTTGTACAAAAAATATCCCAAGGCAAGCTTTTGGGCAGAAGACAAGTTTGTTCAAAGATTCCTTGATGCAGTTCATGATTTACAAGAAAGCCTCGAGGAGAGGAAACTCCATGATTTCATTCTCTTCGACTTGAATTTGATGAAAGAACTTGATAAAACAACTGCAGGAAATTGTAAAAAACAGTTAAAAATACTCGTGGAAGACCCAGATAAATTCTTTAATGCCCTCAGCGTGCAACAGAATACCTCCCTTTAAAGCGACGAATCGTAAGCAAGTTTTGAGTGTGTGCTCAGGCACGCGTTGTCTTCCACGATATCGCCGGAATCATGAATTAAATCTGCTTCAAATAACATGCTATTGATTATCAATGGTCTTCCTACGTCTTGGACGAGGTTTTACATTATACCTGTCATTAATAACTAGTTTTGTAAATTTTCTAACGACTTGAATAAATTAGAGAAACACAATGAAGCTTAAAGAATGGAAACTGTTTTGTCTCGCCTAGCTCGATTTTATTGAAGTTATAATGACTGAAAATTCGTTTTAATTCCTCGCCGGTTTTAAACAAGTCTAACTGTACCACATCTGCTTGGGTTATCTTATAAAACTAAGTTTAATAACGAGAATTGGAATGTATTATAAAACAGAGAGAACCAGCTGCCTCAACCATCATGGCTTCAATGTGCGTCGGCTACGGATTGACTTTGAATGAAGCATCAGATCCTCTTTACATATTGAATACATACTTACTTTTATAGATTTGAATAGCCTTGGCTCTTAGAAACCCACATGGTTTTACACATGAATACAATCACAAAAATCATTACTCGGATAGATTAATATAGAAAGTTCGCCGAACGAAATCTTCAGCCTCGACTGGGGTTCGTTTTAAGTGATTTGGCAAAAGATAGTTATCAAAATTTTCTATCTTGGACCTTAATAGCCATCCCTATAGACAAATACACATTTAGATCAGAATTGACGATAGAGAAACCCCGAAAAACACTTCAAAGGGGAAGTGCATTTGTAAATACAGCACAACCGGAGACACTATAAGCATCTTGTAAGTAATTATCTTCGGGGATTGGTAGGAATTTAACCCTTTTATGATTTTTATATCTAGAATTTAGTATCTAAAGAGCAAAATGGTTTTTGAAAGATTTTGCTTTTGGCTGTTTTGTTGCCGCTTTTACCGTATAAAAGAGACGAAGCCGTCAACAAAGGCTGCTTTATTAGTTGATGTACGTTTAACTTCCTTAGACGCAACAGGATGACATAAAGAGCATAGAAAAAACGTCTCTTTAGTAGAACTTTTCAATTAGTATAAAAAGGTAAGCTATCTCTGTTTTTATTTTCTAAATAAAAAGTTTCCTTCACAAAGCAAAACAGGATCGCAGTTACAGACGTGGAGGATTCATTAATTAGGAGAGACCAACAGCCTCTCTATTGTTTAACATCTCCAAAACTCTTGAAATTCCTACCACAATTATTTTGATCTAGGGCGCCTAGTACCGTGGTTGGCTGCTTGACGAGTAAACTTCGTCCACCCACAACAAACGGTTTCTCATCTTTATTTCGTTTCTTTTAGAGTTAGACGCTGATTCATCAACTCATTATGTCCTGCTACGTTTGATTTCCCACTTCTGTTTCAAGTTTGTGCTGGAGTAACTACAGAAAACCCCCTTCAAAATCAGTTATCCAGCAACTATTGGAACAAGTTTAAGGATCGACACAAATCCTTCCGAAAGAGGCTTCGGTTTATGCCTTTATTGAAACCCTTGAAGAGACTACTGAAACACTATCAGAATTAGTGAACACCGCAAAATGCTTAGATGCTTCAAAGCTACTGCTGTCGAGTCATCCAAGAATAAATTAAAAGGTAAGACACAACAAGAGTATGACTTTTCCAACATCACTAATGCCGTAGGCATCGTCAATCAAGGGCTGTCATTATCTTCGCCTGATGATCTGTCTGGAGTGGTACTAGAAGAGGATGGGTACAAGGTGACCAGCGACAATACGTGGGTCAAAATACCTAGATTAGGAATCCGCCACAAGAAAGATATCCTACAGTGTGCGCTCAGACAATATTATACCACCAAGGTGCAACTAAGAAGAAAGATATTTCATGAAGTAATGAGTCAAATAGAACACAAGGTTAATGACATTCTTAGTTACGTTGAGAGTGCTAACACAGATTTTCGGTTTAGAAGAATGAGTCCAGCTTCGTATTATGAGATTAAAGCGCACAACGAGATCGATGTTTACCTTGTCCTTGAGAGCTTTTCCCCAACTGATGTCACAGTGGAGGAAACAGGTGACCCACAAGGCTGTGCGCGGATACGGATTCCTGTGTCGTCATCGCTTTCATCGGAATGTAAAGAAATAAGAAATGTACCAAATTCCTGTTTAGTTAAAGACATGCCTGATTCTCAGTACCTATCTGCTAGAACTGTAGGCGGGAAATTTAAAGATCTTGTCCAGAGGTGCTTTGAAGAGCTTCCGTCGTCATGGCGACAAGCCTACCCACGCTGCAAGTTAAATCATCAAGCCTATCGTGCTGGCAACAAGAATCTTACGAAAGGAAGATCAAGCGTCAAAAATGTGAAAGTGCCCAAAAACGTGAGATTTGAGAAGATCACTGACACTGATGTTTGGGAAATTTGCTCCACTGTCATCAATCTTATTCCAGTGATCGAGTTCACTTCACTATGGCCTCTTTGCTCCAATTGGCTGAAATCAACTCCTTCAGTGTGGCCAGACCCAACAACACTAAAAACCATTACAGACCGGGGAGTACACTTGGTTGCTATGCCAACAGATAAGGATGCTCAAGACCTATGGGTCATCAAGTTCCTTAATGCACATCGGTGCTTGATCAGTCAGGAGGACAATGATGTAAAGCGAAAGTGTTTGCAATTGGTTAAAGTGTTCTGTGAAAATGAGGTTGGTTTCACAAGTTCTTTTTTACCAATTCACTTGGAACATATCTTTATACAACAGAGTCAACAAGAACCAGGCAAGGAACTGTGGGTCGAGGAAAATATGACACACAAGTTTCTGGAAATACTCCTTTCGCTTTACGATTGTTTAGTCAAAAGAAATTGTCCAAGCTTTTTCATCCCAGAACTGAATTTGTTTGCTGGAATGAGTGCTGGTGTCTCACAGCAACTTAGCAGGAGTGTGTTGAATATTATAACAAATCCCATTAAGTACTTGGTTAAATAGACCTCATGCCCAACAGTTACTCTCTCTACCTTACATCAGCTGGAAATCCTAGACTAATCATCAAACTAGTTAGAGTCTCCTTAAGGTGGATGAAAAAAGTCAGACTTGAGGTGTGCTGTTTACTTGCTCCATTGATGATCGGAAACTTTTGACCCCTCCCCCTTATATCCTTCTTGCACGACAGTAGAGAGACAATTTGAGTATCGCGATTGCGATCTTTCTTATCAAAACCGCAGATACC
>WUAP02152198.1:0-10791 GCA_015163945.2 Stichodactyla helianthus
AAAAACGCTCAAAATCATCGACTTTCTGTGTAAACGATCAATTAGACTTGAATACAAAAAGGCATTAAAGTGTATTGGGCTGAATATTTATTGAGTTTGGTCTCTTTATCTATTTATTTAATTTTCTTCATAACATCAATGAAAACCATACGGACTATTCATATAGCCATTGCTTGGGCTGCCTGTGGTATAAACGGCTTTAACGGTTTAAAAACATCTTCATGATAGACAACCAATTATATAGACAAAATAGTGCAGTCAATGTATGCCTTTGCTACATCAACGTCGACTTGAAACCATTGTTTCGTGGTCATTCAAACTAATTAGGGGAAGGTCTGCTTTAGCACACGGTGCGCAAGTGACGATGAATCAGTAGAACCAATCAGGATGCGAACGTCACTATTTATCCAATCAAATGGTGGAGTCACAATAGCGATTCTCGAAGCTGATCAGTCTCATGATCAGAGCACCACACTTCTGTACGTTCTGTAAAGATCCAGGGGAGGGATGCAGGGGGTGCGTACCCCCCCCCCCCCCGAGATGAGCGACTTACAGACAGTTATGGCTTTATTATTATCTACTTTTGGTGTTCGAGTCCCGAAGATAGATGATGTATCCCTCCCTCAAACAGATTCTGTAGTGCACTTCTCCCTAAAAAAAACTGGATCCGCCCCTGCATACTGTAAGTTGTTCAGTACACGAAATCTGCACAAAAAAACTGTAACACTGTAGAACGATACTTAACTTAACTGACGTTTCGAGCTTTCGCCTTTCTTCGGAGTAAAAAAGCAAACTCCGACGAAGGGCGAAAGCTCGAAACGTCAGTAAAGTTAAGTATCTTTTTTCACGGTGTTACAGATTTCCTTTTATTGGTAATTGTCTATGAAAACAGTTTTTCTAACAATGGCCCAATGGTATCACTTACTTGATAGTCAGGAGAAAGAAATAGCTCTTCTTTCGTAGAAGATGCCGACGAATAAGTACTTTTAGTAATTCGGTATCTGCTGGCGTAGTTCTTGGACGCTCGATCAAATATACACTTGCCACACCTTCCTTTACCTACAGTTGGATTGGGACAACCAATGAGATCCACTTCAAGGTCATTCTTGTGTCGCTTGCGCATCAGGCATGTGCAGGGTGCGTGAAGACAGACTACCAGTACAACTATCAGCATCACAGCTGCTGCTATGCTTAAAATGAGGCCGTGGTTGGTTGCTTTGGCGGGCTCTCTAACAGCTGTAAGAAAACAGCATACCATTAATGTTAAGGGGCGAACTATATTCTATTTTAGTCTCTGGAAGAAACCTAAGACTTTGAATATCTCAAATCTGATATTTTGGTTTCATAATCGCACACAATGAGATCTAAATCGAGGCTGCGGGAACAAATGAAACAATCGTAATTAAAATGGAAAGGTAATTTCACGCGCTCTCATTGGCCAATTTGCGGTCCATAACTTAAGGTACGGCATCAAAACAAGTATTGATTACTAAAAATTATACATGGTTTTGATGGATGTTATGCATCCTAAGAATGGCATTTGAATGAATTGGTAATAAAAGCTAAAAATCATCCTGAAATGGAGGGTTTATGATGTTGTTTCTCGGATCTGGCAGTTTCTTTGGGAAAACTGTGAGATCCTGATTGGTTGAGCCATTGTTTGAGTGGATCTATGAATATTTGCTTCAGATGCCGCTCACAAATCATTAATTAAACATATTTTCAATCAATTAACAGGGATATATATCAGGATTTGTATAAACTAATACAGCTTTATGAGTTATCATTAGCGCACAGTGTCTTATCGCGTGGTGTTGTCAATAACCAGAGGATATCGTAGGAGTACTCAAACTCTGGAGGGCATTACAAATTGTTCGTCTGGCATCCGGTCACCTACTCATCTTAGAACGCGTTCATTAAAAAATGTCCCATCCTGGTCGCCTTATAATTTTTTAACAGATTAATTTTCAATAGAAAGAATCTCAAAGTGCTAATTTTCGCATGAATACTAAATTTCAGTTTGAGACTCATCTTCCATTGTTTAGTGAGTCACTTACGACAGCTGATTCACAATATTTCATTTAAGTTCAGTACGTAAGCCAACATTGGGATTAAGATTATAAGATTTGAAACGATAGACGGACAATATTCATCGCAAATAGAGATATAGATAGACTGTCCACTGATTACTCTTCGAGCTCAGCATATATTTGTATAATGTTCGTCATGAATGGAGGCGTAGATTTAGCTTTTTCGTGTCGAGAGCAAGAAAGAAATGTCTATAAAGGTGAAAGAAACAGGAAATAATAATGAAAAAAAACTAGACGTATGACATTGAGTGGAATTATTCAATTGATTTATATCAGTTAAGTAGATACACAGTATTTTGAAATGAAAAAGAGAAAGTGAGTTCAATTAAGGATTTAAAATGGAAAAAAAGAGAGAGAATAAGAGAATTTTTCAACCAACTATCAGTTTGTTAAAAGGAATTTTGACATTATTTATCGAGAAATTAGTTGATTTAAGTCGAACTATAAAACTGACGGCCATATTGGATTAATTTCAACATGGCTGCTACTCTACCTTTAATTTATCTCTTACGACACAACTCAACAAAACGAAAATAAAAACACAACTACAATTTTTTTAGTCCTTTTTGAACAATCAATTAACAAATACCCCAATGGCCTCCACTTTATCAGTCCATTAGAAATTATTTTAAACCACGAAAGATTAAACGTGATACAAAATGGCCGTCACGATTCTAATGAACCCTTATGAATCTCTTGTTTTACAAGGGTAGCACTCACTACAGCTAAGAAGTGAAACCTGTACTGTGGGCCTCGTCTATAATCAACTTGGAATTTAGAAGAATTGTTTTTGTTGATAAAGGAAAACTGGAGAAAATGAAGAAAATAAAGAAAACCCCTCGAGGCTAGTACAGGAAAGAACAAAAAAAATTCCAATCACAACACACAGAAAAAGAAAAATGAAAAGCGCTTAGAATAAACTTCAAACAAGGCTGTCAACTTTATTTTCTAACGAATATGACAGCTAGTGAACAAAAAATGACAGCACTAACTTCCCTGTTAGTGGAAGGGCATAAAATATAGGCAACCGATAATGACTGAAGCTATAACTAATGAAGAGATCAGGAGAGTCGTTTCGATCTGCTGTGGGGAAAAACAGGCCAGTTTTTAAGAACAAAGAGCAAGAAGGAAGAGCAAGACTATTACTTCCCATAACTTATGAATATGACTGATTAAAATCTAAATTTAAAAAGGAAAATTGTCTTAAATATAGAACTGCGTTTTATGGCTATTTCTGGCTTGCGCACTTAAAATAGGTTAACAATCAAATTGAAAATGAGGTAAGCTTTAGTGAATCGGTTTTACTTCCTTTGGAATTATTCTCCTTTACTCCGGTGGGGAAAAAATTAATCATAAAATAGCACAATAAACAATATATTTGGGGTTAACAAAAACTTCTGAATAGGATTCTATTAATTCTTCAGATAAGCTTAAATATTTTATCAAATCGACGATGTTTATTTTCCAACAGAGAAATCATTTGCTAGCTCAAGAAAAACAACTTTACATTACAGATGTCGTACACCTATAAGCAGCCACTGAAAGATTCGTTTAAATTTATCAATATGACTTTTGCTTGCGGTGTTTTCATTTTAATTTTGAAGGTGTTTGTGGTCGTTTTTTCCTATCGGGAGCGATAACGTCATAACGTGGGTCTTATAACTTGATGTGGACGGATTTTCATAGTTATGACATTATTCCGCTTGTGAATAGCACAGCAAATATTAGAATTGGTGGGGGGACAATATTACGAAATTACTGATTATGAAGTCTCTGAAGGCATTTTTTTGTTGCGTATTTACGAAAGATATTCGAAGAACAAGTAATATTTTACCATTCCGAGATAGCAACCTAGCCTATCTAATGCCTTACAAGCCTGACATTGGAGCCTTTTTCTGTATAGATAAATTGTCGTGAAAACTTGATTATGAGAAGAGCTCTGAAGCTACTGAGTATTTATAGCTCAGTGATTCTGTCTTTCAGAATTAAGCCTGTGTAATTAGGAGATTTTTAATTACTTTCCATAAAACAAGACACTACGCTCTCCACGTTTTACTAACTAAAGATTTCTGGAAGAATGTCTGAACAAAACTGATGGAAATTGTTTTGGTGCGGCGATGGAATGCTAATGTGTTGCTGATGTTAATCATGAAATATTTCTAAATATAGATCGATGTAGGGTTTGATGCCTATCAGCAGACCCAAAACCTAAAATCAAACCGACAAACACGTCTTTGATACGTTAGTAATGACGGATAGAATTCTCCCACAAGTAGCAGCGTCGACACTCACTCGAGTTAAGAATAAGATGGGTCATTGACAAGAGCCGGTGACATATTATTTTTTCCCTGAAAGTTTTGTTCATTGCAGAGGACTGAATAAAATCTTCCTCAATGTAATATTCAATATAAAATTCTATTGCTGATTTATAAGGTCAGAAATGGCCTAGCGCCTAAGTACTTAGATGACCTTCTCAATAGACCTCTTTACCTTCGTTGTTTGTTTACCCATTTCAGACCACGTGATGTCACTCTTGGGAATTAATTCTGTCCTATGTTGATAGGTTAACATTTTCATAATAAAAGAACAATTCCCAAGAGAATGCCACCCGGTCTGAAATGGGCAATTTACATACGGGTAAAGAGGTCTATTAAGGACTATACTACCTCCCGCAACTTACGATCCACTGGAAAATGTCTTCTAGATGTACCACGTACTAAATGTGAAAACTTATGAGGACAGAGCTTTTTCTGTTGCTGGACCTAAGCTCTGGAATACTTTGCCTACAGAAGTTCGTATGGCAAAATCAGTACCTATTTTTAAATCTAGGCTTAAGGCCCAGGTCAAACGTAGAACTTAACATGAGTCGAACCTAATGACATCAAAGAAGACCGCCTTATTCACTATTGTTTTCAATGAGTTCGGCTCATGTGAAGTTCGACGTTTGACCTGGGCCTAATACTTTCCTTTTTAAGAAATCGTACAATAATTAGGTCGTTAATTAATTAAGTCTTGGTTAAGTTTTATAGGGATTATTATTATTATTTTAATTTCCGCTTTTTCTTTTATAGTGTTCATTTGTATTAGCCGTAAAAAGCATTGAGACTTTTTTAGTGATTATGCTTTTTTAAGAAATAAAGTATTATATTATTCCTCATCAATGATCTCTTCATCGAAATCGTAAAATTGGTGCGCGGTTTCTGACGTCAAGGTGACGTCATGGCTACATTAGGATCTTCCGATTACTTTGAATTCCACCACATTTGACCACTTTTTAAAAGCGCGTCTGCTCAAACCAAATCGCGAAATCAGTAATCCAAAAACTTGATTCAAAATCTATTCCCCTATATATTATTCATTAGGCATGGTTTTTCCTGCATTTTTAATTTTTTTGGTCTTTGTAAACGGTATTAAGTAAGTCATGGATCCAATGAAGCTTATTGATTCCGCATGATCTTAATGCAATTGTAGTATGGGTAAAAAGGATAATTAGATATTTGAAGCTTAGTAATTAAAGCCAAAACAAGTTCAGCTCTGGTACAGTGACTGGTACAGTGATATTCCGGAAAACTAATTCTTCATTAAAATTAAAAAGAAAGTCAGAAGTAAAAATGGTGGGGATAGGAATAATGAGGCATTTATAATGAAGTTGGGCTGTCGCTTTAATTACTAGCTTTGAACTTATGAAAATCAAACAGAATAGCGATAAAAGTGAATTGTAAATTAACGAAAAACATAATGGAGACTGAGCCAGCTGTCTACAGCAAACTAGAAGATTTAAAAGCCCTATTTTTAGCAAGCCATTTCCTTTTTAGGTAGGAAAGAACGTCGAGAGACAATAAACATTAGTCAAAATACCTCGAGAACTTGAGGAAACGTTTGCTCGCATTTGCAAATACCCCCTGTCAAGCGAAAGACTCTCCTTTGTCCTTCTGTCGTTATTCTAGCCAAGCTTATCGAAATACAAACATTTTGTTTATGTATGAGCTGAATTTTACAAGAAAACTGAGTTACCTCGTGTAGATTATTGGCAGTAAACTTTCGAGTATTTTCTGTCATTGTTTGTAGTTTTTCGCGTAATTATGATTCACTGCACAATTTCAATCAAGTGGAATAGTCATTCCTAGCTTCCGAAGACAGACTCAGCTGCTACCAAACTGCTTTGCATATTCTAGCCGGGTCATTAGGCTTTCAAACAGTAAGCACCGTTAAAAAAATTCGTTTTAAAATACGTTCATACCCCTTAAAAACATAGAAGAGTGCGAAAATGAACTGCTTTTGCCACACATTGTCGCGAAAAGAGAGCTATATATTAGAATTTCTTAACCGGTTCCATAAACTACACCCAAAGCTATTTTTTTTTGAGCTGTGAATAGATTTAGAATATGACAATCTACAACCACTTACCGTATGAATTGAGTTCAGCTATCTGTTCATTCCTCGGCAAGTCCACGAATTCGAACACTGGATTCCTGAAGGGATATTTAGTAAGGCTTCGTTTCGTTTTGCCCCAGTGTTTTGGCTTGTCATTCTTCACGTATTTATGCCCATAGATGACAGAGTCCAATGATTTGTGTTTGGGAACATCTGTGTGAGTCTTACGAGCAGAGAAACTCATTCTCCTCCCCGAAAATAAACGTCGACGAATTTCAGTATTTCCTCTGACACCATTTTCTTGCTGCTCTTTATAAATGACGAATTCCCGGCTTTTAACCTTCAAAAATAATTTTAAAACCATCTCAAAAAAACTGCTTTTTTCTCCTTGGTATGAAAATGACAGTTAAAATGGAAAGGAATTTTACACTGTTTAGATATATGATAAAATGAAATTAATATAGTATTTTCGGTCTTACCTTGTGAATTTTTAGAGCGATAACAACGAGGACAGGCAAGATAGTCAACCATTTCATCTTTCTGAACCTCAAAGCCAAAGCAACCGGTAAAAAACAGAGCTCTCACGAGAATCAAATACCAGTTCTTATCTAATGAAAACTGTCTTGTTCTCTCTTACTTACCCGAGAAGTGTTGAGACGTCGTCTAACCTAAACCACTACAATTCGTACCAAATTCGATCCTTCATAAAATGACTTTAGTGGAACCAAGGTAATAGTTTATGTTTGGCAAAATTAGGTTTAGAATCCGTTTGTGAACCTCTCAGTCGGTTTTCCCACATTAATGTTGAGCACAATATCTTGAACCGGAAGATGCTTGTTTTCTCGCGAGGTTTGAAAATCGTACAACGTTGCTTTTTCACGCGCCTAAGACTGATTTGATTAACAAAGATCGTTAACCTGTTTGCTATTTTCCTTCAGCTCAACTTTAAATGGGAACAGATAATATTTTCTAGTCCGGTTGGATAGTAGTGTGAGCTAGTAGTTACACACTTAGCGGGAAGTCAGCAGTGCGGTTGAACTAGTCAATCAATTTCGTACTAGAATCTTATTGGTTACACCTGACCTGAGTGCTATGAGGATTTCCCTAGCTTGTGGGGGCACAGACAATCCCTATATAAGTATATAAATATGATAAAACTTTGATACGACTGCTATTTAATAAATGCTTTCAACCAGTAATTTTAATTCATTTCAAGGGAAGTTTTTATTTTGACTGAAATCCGACAGAATTTGTCTTTGCAAAAATATCGAAGTTACCCAGTTTGGTTTCATATATTTTGGTATTACTGTTATGCATCAAATGACCAGCAGCCAATAGAAAATTATATTTAGTTAGTTAATTCAACGTCAAAAACAAAGCAATTTTTTTTGTATTTGAAATGCCCATGAAAGATAGTGTTGCTTTTATGGACATGCATCTGCGTACAACAACTAAAAATAGGAATGACTGTACCAGACCAATTTTCATTTTGATTCGATTTTCGCAACTGCGTCTTTTGGGCAATTGCGTATACAAAACTCCTTCCTTAGTATAATCCGATATCCCAACTTGTAAGTCACCTCACTGTATAATTAAGCTTTTGCGAAACCTTTAGCTACTCTCCAATGATCAAGGAATATTGCTTTGAATTCTGTACAATCATTTGTGGAATTCTTGCCAAAGATATCATTTTGTGGTCGCGAGGTGTCATGAATTTAAGAATAATTTTCTCTTTTTTTGTTGAGCACGAACCAATACTACTTCAGTTGTGAAATATATATAGTGTCAACAAATGAAGATATCTCGGCATAAGTCATTAATATAAGGTCAAAAGGATTTGTGTTGGAGAAATTCATATCACTGATCGACCGAGAGCATGGCCTTGCAGTGGTGTTGCTAGTAATCCACGACGCATCAAATAAAAAAAGAGTTGACATTTAAGAAGTTATTTCTGATACCATCTGACTAATCCTAGGCTGAAATAATTGTTATATTAATGGAATAACTAACGGGAAATTTTAGTTTCAAAAAGAAAAGAGAAGAGAAGAGAAGAGAGAGAAAGAGAAGAGAGAGGGAAAAAATAGATAGCAGCCAAGATCTCAAGGCCGCAACTTAAGAAGAAGACTGTCTTTTGTGGTGAGATGCTTTGAGTAGTTAAAGTCGTATTTATATCCTTTTCTGTGTGTGGGAATGGTATATGAGACGCTAGATTTGAATATTGTCAAATAGTGAGACAACAGGTGCAGAAAATACCACGCTGAACTATTATCACAATAATTATGCCACGCACAGAGAGTGGTTGAAGATTTCTGAAAGATCTGTTCGATCAATGTTAAACTTAGTCAGCGTGAAGGGACATCGGTAAATGTTGATAAACAATGAATGATAAGCAAAACAAGACACAAACATCGAAAATAAAGTAAAAATAAAGCTATCCTGAGACCTTCCTTTACAATACACCCCACCGTCTTGTAGAGATTAACATTTTGAATTCTCTGCAGTTCGGGGTTGGCCCCGTTTACCAAGCTGTTCATTCTAGAGTGGTTTTCGTAGGAGTGGAAAACGTACGTTGCTGACTTACAGCACGTACACGGTTCGGTATGCAGTAGCACTAAAATGGCTTCTCAATGTTTTCATGTGAATCCTCCACAATCACTAAGCACGTTAAAATAAAGTACAGCTACAGTGCCGCTAAGAAGTTGTCGTGTAAGTTTCCCATCCGTACGATTTGTCGTAACACTGAAATGGTTTCTCGTTGTTTGTGTGTAAATCATCCTATCACATCTCATAGTTACAAGTACTGTTACAAATTTGCTGTGTCGTTTGCCATGTATACGAAATCCACTCAAAGCCTTTGGTGTTTGTAAATATTTTGCCATTCAAATAAGGCTACATCAGTGGGACTGTGATCGAGGAGCGGTGTTCCCTGGTTAGGCAAGCTAGCCCCCTATCGGGTTTAAACGAGTTCACTGAGATTACTAGACAAGATATGAGAAGATTCGATCTAGTATCGCATTATCGGTTCTTCCCTGCTGAAGTGGCCAGATGAAATATTATTTGCAGGAACATTTGCAGAACAAAGGCTGTCTGGAAGAGAATGGAGCAAGAATAGCAAGAAAAGTAGTTGAAACAAATGGAAGAGAAGAGAGTAATTGGGAAGAGAAGGAAAAACAGGAGTTCAAATTCAATGTATCCCGAGATGCTTTGCGCATCTAATTGAATATCACTTAATTGAAAAACTTCATTTTTTAAATCTTTTTTTGCTCTTCAGTGTGTTCATTATACATACGTATTATCAAAAACACAGGAACCAACTAAAGGCAGCTCAACTAAATAAACTAAACTATTCCTAAATGCACTTGATCGACCACGAAGCAATGGTTTCAAGTCGAGGTTCAAATAGACAAACAGAATGTGCCCCAACCTCGACTTGAAACCATTGCTTCTTGGTTATTTATTCGTTTTTATTATTCGTTATTATCATTAATATTATTATTATTCGTTATTATTATTATTATTATTATTATTATTATTATTATTATTATTATTCCGTGTTAATCTAAAGTAGGATTTAAAGCGCTAACACTAAGGCTTTAAAAATTATAAGCTTTTAATGTGGCTTTTTTAAGAGTGAAAAAAGGATTCATTAAGTCAACCATTAGACATTAGAGTGTTAATGGTTTTCTCTGAGGCTCTTTTAGTAATCAAGACATCATTTAGAAGCGCCATTTATTTCATCCTAAGAAATCGACAACTATACGTAGAGTGTTTTTTGCGATATTGCGAACAATTTCGGCGTGTAAAGTGAGGATCCAGCTAGGCCAGTTGTTTATGTCTGGCCAGTGATCAGTTTGAGTTAATGTTTTAACGTTTTGCTTAACCAGATCTCAGTTTAAAATGAAGCTTTAAGATGGGACATGGTATGGTCTCTTCTATTATAATCGCGATTATAATGGTGAGTACAAGGCTATTCCAACAACAGTCTTTAGGAGAGGAAAAAGAAGTTTAGGAAACCTCAATGTTCAATTTTTAAACGCAACTTTAATTTTAAACGCGCAAACAACTTTACTCTAGTGATTACAATTGTTTCTTCAGCCTAGAGTATTTTCATATCGAAGTTATCCTAGCTTTCGGGCTAGGCGCCCATCATCAGGGATATTAAACGTTTTTCATTAATAATACGAACCAAGAGCAGGGAACTACTGTCTGGGGGGTAAAAGAAAAAAGGAAAGAAAGAAAGAAAGAAAGAGAGAAAGAGAGAAAGAGAGAAAGAGAGAAAGAAAGAAAGAAAGAAAGAAAGAAAGAAAGAAAGAAAGAAAGAAAGAAA
>WUAP02152209.1:0-10790 GCA_015163945.2 Stichodactyla helianthus
CGGTACTGACTTACAGCACGTACACGGTACGGTATGCAGTAACACTGAAATGGCTTCCCATAAGAATGGTTATCGTAAGAGTGGGAAACGTACGGTACTAACTTACAGCACGTACACGGTACGGTATGCAGCAACACTGAAATGGCTTCCCATTGTTTCTTTGTGAATCGTCCAATCACATTACGTTGTTACAGCATGCCACGAGTACAATAGTTTGACCATCCCCAACCTAAACTATTGCCAGTCCCCTTCCCTCACGGTTCCTTACCTTCGTAGGTCCTGGGTGCGATAGATCGGACTGGCTTTTCGCTTTCAAATGTGTAGTAAAAAACATTTGTAGTTTCACGCTTGAAAAGAAAAGAAAAACAGCAAACAAAAATTATAATATAGTCACTTTGCTACTATAGGTCAAAATGATAATTGCCGATCAGTTACCCCTGTTCTACGATGTATTTTTTTTTTGTACGGAAGGTGCCATAAATCGCCTTCAGATATAGACCCCTTGTGCATGATCATGCATCACGTGATAATTTCTCCTGCAGGACAACCAGACACCATCTGTCTTGTAAACAAGGCTTAACGTGTCCTAAATACGGTTCATTTTTTGCGCTGTTTTTGGTTGTTCCAATCGTTCAAATAGAGAAAAAGATAAAAATTATTACCGTCTCCCAGTTATCAAGAGTAATGTTAACAAGGAAAACCCAGATTGGACACCAAGCGAAAACCTTGGACATAATTTCGTAAAAAAAGGGAGCAATATGCACGATACAAGAAAGACTCGAATTATTAGCACAAAATTTCGTCCAAATCACTTACTTTTGATTCTTGTGTCCCTAAAGTTAAAAGCTATAACTTATCGTAAAGGTATCAAAATAATTTTTATAATGTTCCAGTTTTCTCCCTTCTTCTATATATGAATGGCGGACGGGTCAACCACAGCCTTGTTCTCGTGCGTTTTTCAAAATGGCGGCGGGAACTGTACAAAGGCCTATTGGAATGTGCTGGTTCTGTTAGAGTTTATCATTATTGTACCATCCACTATTATGCGTACAACTTGTCATACTTCCTACCTCTCCAGTATTTGGCTGAATCACATCAGCAACAGTCTGCATAGATACAGAATCGAGTAAATCACTGCACAACAATGAGATCGAATGATAACCAAATGGGTCTAATTTATCAATGATTTGAAATGAGACACTGATGAAAGATAAACAGGAAACTATTCACAAATGATTTGAGCTGAAATTCATTAAGTAACGTCTTGCCCGGTGTAAGGGGATCCGGAATCCGGAATCCAAAAAGTTTGGCTTTTGGAATCCGGAATCCAACACTCTTCCAGATTCCCTTACATGGGGCGAGACACGGTATAGAGGTTTAGAGGAGATTTCGTATGACTGTGAAAAGCTCGCGCGGCATAAACACGATCGTGACACGGCAAGGCAAAATTCTAGAAAACATCACGGTTGCGGCAAGACACGCTTACGGCACCATGTTTGTGACCTCCAACATGTATACTTTTACACAGTCATTCTCAGAGTATCTTTTGGCTCTCTTGAGTAATGGTGAGCATCTTCAGTTTACACCAAAGAATCTTATCATGAAGAGATATACTAACACAGGCTTACCATGACTTGAAAAAATTTGGTTGGCTGAGGAGGCGTGTAGACAATCTAATGAGTTCAAAGAAAAGTCCGGTTGAAATAAGATAGATATATGAGGGTGACGTTGACAGTCGAAAATAAGCACTATTATTATTTCCACATCCACTGGATATGAGCAATCGCACGCTCTGATTGGTTCCTCTACTACTAGGATATCAGCTCATCGCCTCGTCGGCTATGAACTCTTGACGACGAGATTGAGTGGAATAATTGTTAAATATAACAACAGAGTTGATGTTCGCTTACAGTGCGACTACTCCAACCAAGGCCACCCAAACAAATTTTCAGATAAATTTTCAATGTTCATTTTTGACACTTAACAACAGATTTGTTGCAGTTTCTACAGCATACTATGCTTCTTGTTCAATTTCAATGTAATTCGTACATACGTACATAAACAAAGCAAATTCTGTGCATTTTAAGCGAAATTTCAAACATTTGTAGAGATTCTAGTGTTTATATACTCAATCGTGATTGGATAATTTACATGAAAATTTGTTTCGGTGGCCTTGGTTGGAGTAGTTGCACTGTAAAATGAGCACTGAGAAGGGCCAAAACATATTTACACCCAAGAATTTCAACTCTATTACTATTATAATAACTTTATAGGGCATTTACAAAAGGAATAAAAGGCAATATCTTTTAAAAACTACCGTCTTCACGTCGGTGTTTATCGCAGTCAATTCTTCTCTTTAACCACCATATGAGCTTTTTAAGTCGATTATTTGTCTTTTTGGAACCAATTCCTCTTCAAGTTTCTTTAGACTTCTTCTCCCCTAGCTCAGAAGACGAAGTATTTTGCTTTTCTACCGATTCTTCTGTCATTTTTTCTTGACTTGAGATGCAGTAAGACGGCCATAGCAAGCGAGAACCTGAGCTAACATTTGAATGGCTTCCCAGACAGATTATTTTTCTCGTTTCTTATTGGCTGATTTCAGCGGGCTAAAATATATTTTAAATGCCCTATAAAGTTATTATAATAAACTGGTATAGCCGTCTGTTTAACGTCTCTAAATAAAACGGGACCGTCATTGATTCTCTAAACCCACCACTACTGTTAGCGAAGCTCAAGGGATATGAATTTGGTAACGATGCTATTGAACTGTTAAGATCGTATTTCTCAGAGAGGAAGAACAGAGTTAGAATGGGCAGTGAAATCATGAGCGAGTGGAAAACATTGGTAAGAGGATGTCCCCAGACATCCAATTTTGGACCTCTGATGTGGAACATATATCAAAACGACTTGGTGTATAACATCGATCAAAGCAGAATATCGATGTACGCAGACGATCATCAAATCTATACTGCTGCTGATAGAAGACGTCGAGATGATATTGACGAATGATGGACTTAACATAATGGATTGGTATGAAAATAATCTACTCAAGTGTAACAATGATAAGTTTCAGACAATCAGTTTTGGACAGAAGCATGAAAACAAGGATTTGAACATTACAGCACTAAACAAGGACATTAAGGCTAATTCTGAAATGACATTATTAGGGGTTACATTTGATGAATATCTGAAGTTTGATAGTCATGTTGATAATTTATCTAAAAGAGTAGCGAGAAAAGTTGGTGTTATCATGAGGTTTAGAAATTTACTACCCACTTTAGCTAAATTAAGAATTTATAAATCATTTATTTTACCGCAATTAACATATTGTCACCTAGTGTGGCACTTTTGTAGACAATCGGATAATAAAAAGGTGGAACGATTACAAGAGAAGGCACTAAGAGCAATTTATAGGGATAAATGTAGTACTTATAGTGAACTCCTTTCTAAAGCCAAGCTTACGACACTGTTTAATAGGAGATTGCAGGATATTGCAATACTAATGTACAAAGTTAAAAACAAATTGTGTCCTAACTATATATCGGATATTTTTAATTTGAATACTGTGCATTATGGGCTTAGAAATTCAGACGATTTTACTATCCCTAGGTTTAATACTATCACTAATGGTAAGCATAGTTTAAGATATATCGGGCCGGTTATTTAGGCTAAGTTGCCAAGGGATATCAAGAATTCCGAATCTTTCAAATCGTTTAAAAGAAAAATAAGGAAAGTATATATTGATTATCTTATTTCAGAGACATGTATAAACTGTTACTTATGCAATACTTAGAATTTTTTAACATATTATAGACAAACCATTTTTATCACATTTCGATAATATTCTATTATTTATCTGATATTTATATCGCGGGTTTACTTTTTTCAATTACATATGAAAGTGGTAGGGGATGGGAGGGAGTTTTATAATTTATAGATAGGAAGATAGGTGTCCTCTATTAGTTTGCAATATTTTGCAAACTAGAAAATTTTTGACACGTAAATAAAGTTATTATTATTATTAGTAGTAGTAGTACCTGAGAAGTGAACTCTAAAATAGACCCAATCTCTACACTCTTACGAAACCGAACGTCATCCATGGAGCTGAAGATCGGCTGACTTCGGCTAATGAAAAAATATCAAAAAAAAAAAAAAAATCGCGAAATTTTGGTGTCGCGAAAATTAAGTGTAATAAGGTAGCTGATAATCTATTTATTGAATAACTGAACAGTACGATATTCTTGCACAGGAATTTATCCACCCCTAGTCTGAGAAAACAGACGCCGTTTTCGTCGTTTCCCCGCGAAAAAAGAAGTCCGAGCAACGGACAACTTAATGTCACCCAGATCTGGGCAGCGATCGGCATTGACTACATTTGTTTTCTTAGGCTAATCCACCCACTCTAACTCCTTCAAATCTAGAATCCTTCTTATTGGGGTCTGTAGGGTATTCTTGACAACAGGAGCTGCGAACCCGTTCGTAGCTAAAATGGAGGAAGATTATCCTGTGGGAGGGGGGACTGGGGGGAGTGTAGGAAAAAGGTGGTTAGTGGCATTTGAAGAGCCTGGGCCTCAGTTGAGTGACGGCTACCACGTGAAGGTGAAATACGTGTTTTTCGCGATCTGTGGTCAACGTCAACTTATAAACATGTAGGTTTTCTCCTTGGGGTTGGGGCGTTTTGGACGTTTGTGTTAATTCGATATGTGTTTATCTCCCTACCCTGGGGATTTTGACCAAAATCTGTAACTCTCGATCAAATCCCGGCCATCCCTTTTCCCCCCCCCTCCCCCCCCCGCCTCCCCGGGGGTTGACTTTGAAAGCTGCATTAGAAAGGGGAAGGATTAGAGAAAGCTAGGGATGAACTTGGATGCGGTTTTGAGGAATCTTGGATTGACTTTGGGTGAAGCTCAAAAGTCGCACGCAAGGAATGAGATTTGATGCGATTGGAGAAAGCCCGATAGGGAGGTTAAAAACGCATATTTTACAAGCATCACTCCCCGTGACTGGCTCTTCTGTCAGGGCGCTCCACACATACTACCACTACATTCAATATTTACAGCACAGAACTCTCAACTCACATGTTGATTTTTACGGAGGGAGGAAAACCGGAGAACCCGGAGAAAAACCCTCGTGGCAAGGGAGAGAACAACACATCTAACAAACTCTACTCACATGTGGCATCCATGGGGTTCAAACCAGTGACCCGACCCGTTGGACCACAGTGGTGAGAGGCGAACGTTTTACCGCTACGCCACCCATGCCACCCTTAACTTTGGATACCTTTAGAATGCCCAAGAAAAAGATAGAAGGTACAGTAGCCTCTAGCTATCACAAAAGTCTTCCATACCTGAACAGACGAGCATTGGCCCATGACAAATTGAAAGCTTGCTTCAGTAGGTATCCACCAAAAACTTTATTATGAATATTGCGTTGCTGTGAAGAAAAGAGATAAGTTACAGTGTATTGGAATCGGTCCCCCAGAGGAATGGTATCACGATTATGAGATTGTACACTGAAGTGGGTTCCCTGTGGCAGGAATATCTACCTGTGGGTTGCACACAAAAACAGAGCTTAATTTTGCGTCTTCCATCAGAACCACGTTATCCATCTTAGGACGAACCTTCTTCACACCTGTATTACTGAAATATTGAGAAACAAAAGGTTTGTGATAATGATGACAGTGATGACAATAATGTGAAGTGGGTTCCCTGTGATGGTGATTATGATGGTGATGGTGATGATGATGATAATGATGACAGTAGAAAAAAATTAGAAAAGTAACAGAAACATACATTTCTAATTTATATACAAATGACACTGGCAACTTCAGTACTCACAACAAAAATGTCTCTAGCATCAAGCTGTGTAGCTCTTCACTTTCTTGAGCAGTTGGTGCTTTTCTAGTCAGAGCAGCCTTCTGATTTGCGATGCTCTTATTGTGGTTTTCTACAATGTACGATTTAAGTGACCAGTCACTATTACAGTGAGTGGAGGGGCTGGTGTAAATAGGGGGCCATCATTTTTAGGCTCAAAAACGAGGGGGCTAAGAGAGACAATGGGAAATTTTTTAGGGGGGTCACCAACATTCATGCAAGCATAATTCAAAATGCACCAGTCCATCCCTGTAAATAATGATTGGTCCCTAACAAACGGAAAGGTGCACATGGAAAGCAGAATGATGGAATTAGAAGGAGAAAACTGAAAAAATGAATATATAAGGCTTTACTCAACCTTTTCCTTTTCTGAAAATTTTCTCCTCTTCTTTTGTTTCACGTAACAGAGGATTCACAATAGCTTTTCTGGTGGGGAAAGTTGAAGGTTAATAGGCTTTTTGTACTAACAGGTCACGTGACCACAGTTCCCATTAAATGAAGAACCCGAGTGTCAAAATGAACTCCAGAAATGGAGAGAGCATCTCGATATTAGTAAGAAGGTGAAGTTCCAGGTCAAAATGACGTTTGACACAGGAGAAATGGCAAAAAATCGAAAATTTTATTAGGACTTGTATGGAAAATTTTTTCTGTGTCAAACATTTCAAGCTTAAACTTTTGAAACTTTATGTTCTTACAACATCGAGATACTCTTTCCAATTCTGGAGTTTCACACTGCTTTCACACATTTGGATACAGGCAAAACATAGAGAAAATGTATCTTATCACCTGTCCTTTTGCACATCTCTGGATACCATTATGAACCGAGCATCTAGTAAATGATACAATCCATCATCCCTAAACTAAATTAAATATAATTACATTATTATTAGTTAGAAACATCTCTCTATCCTTGATGCCAGCTCTAGTACTGTGATTCTTATAGCTGAAGGGGCAGATCCAGGATTTTTTCTAGGGAAGGATGTGCCCATGAAATGGTCACTATGGCAGTCTAAAGGGCACTTTCCTCTCTTTAGGGAGTGTTTACCTAATTTAAGAGTGAAATACATCCAAAATCACTACATGGTAACTTCATATCCTATTAACAACTCAATGGCCTATTGAACCTTGTTTGTTTGCTGCAGGGATGAACCAAATCACCAAATACTCATTTGCATCTAGGATTTAAACTATGCTCACGTCACTTCAAGTTACTATATAGTGATTTCTTTGTACGTCACAAACGTTCCCCACTATTTATCCAATTCAGATATATGCCCGCACTTCCTAACCTGAGGTTATCACTAGTAACATTAATGATCATGATATGCCAGCTGTTCAGGAAGGGGGGTGCACAACTACACAGGTATTCCACCTGCATAAAGTATAACACCAATGAAAATGTATTGTTGATTGCTTTGCTTACCTGATGCAGGTTCATAGACACTTCCATTGAACTCTCACCAACCCAGGTTACGTTCCCTATGGTGAGAGTTTATTTAATATTGGGTGAATAAGAAAAAATGATTGTGATCTAATTCACACATTTTTTGCTGGTCTAGAACTTGTGTGCCATTTCATTGTAGCATAATAATCAGCAACGCTTTCAAAAATAATATTCAATTCTTTACAGCCATTATTTGTGTCATTTGAGAGGATACCAGTAGAGGACAAATACAAAAATAATGGCAAACTTTGATATTTTTCATTATCATCTGATTTCAAAAATCACAGAAAACACCACTATCATTGCTCTATAATCATCAGCCACATCACCTTGAAAATTCATAAATTCATGAGGTCAAGAAAACCTGTTCTTACCAGACATTTGGATATCATAATCAGGTAAAATATCCTTTTCATGAAGATCTAGAACAAGTAAATTTTACATTACTGTGAATTGAATAAACACATGATAGGCAACTAATAGTTTTGAGAAGTGCCTTTCTTTATGGAACAAAAATGAGACATTAAGCAAACTGTTTTCTTGTATTGTCATGTTCTTATTGATGTTAAGCTGGTGGCCAGTGAAGGGAATTTAACTTTATGAGCCGTCCTGTGGGCTGGGATATTGACTGCAAATTTTCACTATATTTGAACAATCATTTTAGTCCCAGGGGCAGGAATTTGACTGGAAATTTCTTAAATAAATCAAATCCCTGCCAACAGGACTGCCCCCTAGGGGCATGAAAAGGACCCAGGAATTGGGTAGGCAGAATATAGAAAAGCATATAAAACCAGAAACAAGGAAACAAAATAAACAAAACAAACATTTTCATTCATTCTTTCTTTCTTTCTCTGGTTCTTTGTTGAATTTAATTTCTAATGCTTTCTTTTTTCTTTTATATTTTGAAAATTTATTTCCAAAAATTTAGGGGGCACATGCCCCCCTGACCCCCATTCATTATACCCCCCACCCCACTTGCTTAACATTGATAATTCATAAGTTATAAGAATTTCTTGTTACCAATTCTGTCTATCACAGCTGTTACAACAGTGTGAGGTGAAGTACCAGTCTTCAGCATGTTTTTGCATCCACCATGGATGTGCAGATATGCTATCCAGCCTGATATAAAAACATCCTGTGTCATACAACGTACAGGCAAGGGGGCAAACTTTTTATAATCAGAAATACCAAACTCTGGCAGTATGATATTTACTTGCAAAACCATCCAGATCTTCTAGAATTTTCCCTAACCTATAATGATAAGCAAGAAAACAATTAGACTGTTACAGTATTTACGTGTTTAACATCAAACTACAGTTTACTCATAGCTTAGAGCAGACTTGGTATGAGTGGGAAACAATATTTATAGCTGCACTGTAGCTGTAACTGTACTTTAATTACCCTAACTGTAACTACAATGTATACATTGTGATTGAATGATTCACAGGAAAACAATGGAAGCCAGGAGTGTTAGTCATACAGCATTGCGTAGATGCTGTAAGTCAGTATCATACATTTCCCACACATACAGAAACTGTTCATGACTAGTAAATTTAAGGTGTTGTTATGCCAACTAACCTCACATGTTGAAAGAAGGTCAAGTATCTTTGCCTAAGCTTCAGATCTTTCCCAACTGGTAAGATGGCAACCTGAGAACTGTCTTTCATACTTCGAGCCAGGAGCTCATCTTGTTTCTCTGGTTGTTCTAATGCTGGCACATCTGTCCTTGTTTTCTCACCACTGAAAATGAAATTCAAATAAAACATTTTGTCTTGATACATGTACAGCTTTACATGTAGTAAACAAGACCATTGTTTGCAGATGAACTGCCTTTGCACTTAGACACCACATATAACAGCCACATGGGTGGATTGACTAGGATCTTTTTAAGGGAGGGGTACATGATTTATGTTTAAGACTAAAAATTAAATAATAATAAAGCCACAATCAACTGTAAATTGCTTATCTCAGGGAAGGTATGCATCCCCTGCACCCCTTCCCCAGATCTGACCCTGCCATATACCAGTAAATGAATAATACACATTTCTCTAACTACAAAATTTAAGGTGTATATGAAACGAAAAATTGACTTGTTTTTTCTTCTTTCATTAAGAAGTGCTTTTCAAATAAAGAATGGCCTTTTCTGTTAATTCTTGATATCTCATTTTGTTCCAGAGATATTTTCCCCCCGATTATGCAAATCAGGTACCTGATGACATTATAAGATGGACACGGACATGCAACAAATCAAAAAACAGAAAATAACTCTTCAATTAATATAAAGCAGATTCCAATGAAAATCGAATATTTATAATACTAACCATAATACTTGCCACCGTGAAGAAATGGCATTTCTATGGAAACACGTTCATTTCCAGACCTCCCTCTAAAATTGAAAATCAAATTTCCTCATTTCTTTACTTTTTAACTTAAAAACAATCTGTTTAAACCCATACAGCAAATCTTTACACTTACATAAACATTTGTATGAGTTTGCATCAGATGTAGTTTATTCTAAAAGGAAAAAATGAGGAATTTTAATTTTCAAAAGCGGAAGGTCTGGAACAGAACATGTTTCCATAGCAACCTAATTTCTACACAGTGGTGGGTATTATAGTTAGTATTATATAACAACGAATAAAAGGAAATCTGTAACACCGTGAAAAAAGAGAATTATACTTAACTTTACTAAGTATATATATATATGGAAATTTTCATTGGAATCTGCTTTATACTTGAAGAGTTATTTTCTGTTTTTTGATTTGTTGCATGTCCGTATCCATCTTATGACATCATCAGGTACCTAATTTACATATTGGAAAAAAATAACATCTCTGGAACAAATCAAGATATTGAGAAACATAAAACACCATTCTCCTTTACTTGAAAGCACTTTCTAAATTTAGAAATACAATGTACTGAGGATTAACGAAATCTTAAAGTGTTGAGGGGGTTGGGATGTCAGTGATTTAGAGTGTATATGAAACGAAAATTGGCTTATGTTTTTCTACAAGTGCTTTCAATGACTTTGGTGTGGCTCCTTGGCATAAAGGTTGGATCACAGGAACCCAGTGGAATCCTCCTAGATCCACCCAAGTTAAGGAGGCTTGAAAGGGTTTTTGAACTGGCATATACTTATTTCAAGAAAGTTAGTCACCAAAAACCTACAAAGCAGGGACCGTGGAGGATCATGGGAAATATACTTAATTAATTAACAAGTTATGTCACTTGACATAAATTTAAGTTTTCGAAAGGTCTCATGAGGGGAAACTGACTGGCAAAAGATTTCAAATCCATTATAAAAATAGTTATAAAAATAAGGTAGAAACATATGTTAAAATGTATCTACCCATAATTCTTGTCGGTCTCAGCTTTCTAAGTTTTAAAGTGACAAACTTGTTTCAAGACGTGCTCGCTTTGGTGGGGAAAAAGTAATGACTGTTTATTGAAGTAATCACATGTCCTAAGTATCT
>WUAP02152220.1:0-10790 GCA_015163945.2 Stichodactyla helianthus
CATATCCAGAATTGTTCATCTCGGTGAACTTAGTAATCCTGCCAAGTTTCATACTTGTATCATTAATTTGAACAATTCAGCACTTTTTTGGTTCTTAGCAGCTGGACTAATACCATCAAGTTAAATCCAAATCAAATGTACCAGAATATAGCATATTTTACGACACTTGGTCTCACTTTCCGAACACGTGAGCATACGCAGTTTGAAACTCTTGATGCGTGTATTAAGGAAGTGCCGCCATCTTGCAGTGGTTCTGGGAATGATTCTGGGGACGCGATAGAGTTTGTGAGTCTCTCTTTGATCTGTGGAAAGATGAATAAGCTAGTTTGTCTGAGCAAGATAGATTTTTATTCCAGTACATTTTGTATACTGGCTACTCGGTGGGTTTTGACTATCCGTTATCTATTTTAGACCCACCAAAGGCCATTAGATCCCAGTCTACTGACAGCATTCAATGGACCTCGTACAATGATCAAACTCCAGTTCAAATTAAATGTAAATTCGACGGGTACCCTGTGCCAAGTGTTGAAATCTCCAAAGACAAAAAACCAATCACGAGTGGTGTCAATCACGGGTCGGGATCCTTGACGTACAGTTTTCAAGCAAAAACTATTGATGACATTGGATTTTATGCTTGTAAAGCCACCAACAGCCAAGGAGAGAACACGTACTATATTGATGTCTCAAAAAAAGGTATCAAAAACAGGTTTTGACAATTTGTCAGTTAGGTAGACTTGTCGGCAGACCATGACAGTTTCTGTTGTAGAAAGGTGTTATGTAAATTAGCTAGTGATCACGTGATTAGTTAGAGAAACGTCGCCAGTAGTAGAAGAGAGTCCACGAGTATTGAAGAGTCGAGCATTTGAGAGTCAAGTCGTGAGAGAAAGAGAGAATAGATTAGAGAGTTTATCAAGGAATCCGGAGTACATTCACAGAGTACATTCATAGAGTATATTCAAGAGTCAGATTCAAGGAGTGCAGTCCAGACTTTTTTGTACATTCACGGAGTTTATTCAATCTTTACGGAGTACTTTATGTACATCAAGAGTCAATTCATATCGGAGTTAATAAATCTACCAGCGAGAACCAGATTAAAGTGATCATATATAAAATAATCGCACATTTTCCACCAGACGTATACATACCTCTACCATAAGTTATGGACCGAGTGTTTACTATTGCCTTATATGAGCCAAGCGCTTTGCACGCGAACCAACAAAAGTGCAACATGAATAATCGAGGTTCCGTAACTTACGTACGGATCAAGGTAAGCGAGGTTTTTAAGATGTTTTTATATGGTAAGGCGAAGGCAAAGGTTGCAGGGCTGGGTCGGTCCAAAAACGTGAGAGGAACTCAGATATCTCGGTGTTTTCGCGCCGAAATTCCTCGACTGGCGAAATTTACAACAAACGGACGAAAATTCACTAAATAAAGGTAAAGCTAGCGAGATCTAGATAGCTAAACTAAATACTCAAAAGTGAAATCTCGATCTTTTATTTCTTTAGGTCCCCCAGGACCTCCAGCTAACATCACGCTTCACGTTGGCTGTGATTACGTAAGAGTGGAATGGGTTCCACCCTATTCTGACAGAGGAAGCCCTATTACGTCATACAGAATCGAGTTGCTAAGCAACGATAATACGATTAGAGAAGAAAACCTTTCTTCAAACGAAAGGAAAAAGATGTTTTTCCAGCTCGGGCATTTCAAGGGATATAAAGTGAGGATGAATTCTGAGAATCTTATGGGAAATGGAACTTGGGAGACGCGCTCTTTGAACACTACGGCAAAATGTAAGCAATAACTTAATGCTTAAGCACACAACTAGGAAAAAAGACCCTTTTCTTGAAGGTTGCGCGCTCATCCAAATCCAAATTTGACGAGTCACGACGCCAGAACGCACGTTTTATGCTAAGAATTGTCATACATTTTTATGAAATATTGCGAAAAATTGTTATAAGATTTATTTCCTCTTTAAATGTAAAATTTGCTTTTCAATTTAATAGAATTTGTGTTTTTCAGAGTAGTGGCCCGTCAAGTTTCGATGCTTAAGGAACCTTGAGAAAAAGATCTATACACTACTGAATTACTTTTGAAGAAAAAAGGACAATTGTGATGGGTACAGGGAAATATCAATTACTAAACTTAAGGTTGAACTGAATTTGTGGATGAAATGAGAATTTCTCTTTCTTTTCAGGTTTTGGACAGACTAATGCACCAAGCATGATTATGATAGTTATTTTCAGTATGTTATGCATAGTTATCAAACTTTAACATACAGGGTTGCAATTGTCAAAGCAATTCAATTTAGAAGACACAAAACCAAGGACAAATCGTGGATTTTTTTAAGGGGGGCGCACCATTTATGATCAAGACTCGAGCATTATATTAATAATTGACTGTAAATAGCTCATCTCAGGGGGTTCGCACTCTGCACCCCTCTAAATCCGCTCTTGAAAACAATAGAATTTTATCCTCCCAAGAATCAAAGACTGAAAATATTCCATGGTTTTGTCCTCCAAATTTCAACTGCTTTGGGGATTACTGCAAGAGGTCTATAGCAGTACGAAGTTCTCTACTGGATATTTATCGAAAAAATTGTTAGCATTTTTCGGGATTAAAATTTCTTGGCTATTTGTTAGGGACCATCGTCGTTCATATTCTCCCCTTAACTTTGACAATTCTTGCGCACTTTCACACTTTTTAAAAAATTATGTATCATTTATTTAAAAAGAAATATATTGATCTTTTAAACCCTGAATTTTTGTGGATCTGTCTTTCCTCCGACTCCAAACCGCTCTTCACAAAGATGCGCATGCGCTCTATATGCAAGAAAGGGCTTGGTGGTCAAGAGAAGATTCTGTGTTGCATTATAATGAGACAAACCAAGCAACGCATCACGTCTAAGGGTACAAGCGGCTTAAGGTAAGTAATAGCCAACCGCACTAACCTCATTCATTTTCCTTTTTCCTCGTACATTTTCCATTCTTTTTGGCTGAAAATAACGCTCAAAGCATCCCTTATCAAGCTTTATTCATGGGTTGCAAAACATCTTGACATTTTCCTTCAGATAAGAGGAAAAAATGGTTTAAGCATTTTGTCACTTTTGGGTTTCCTGTGGGTTAAACAAAGGATGCCCACCATCTGGGAAAAGGCGTCAATTTTTAACAATAGAAATTTTTTCATACTCAAATTGTTTCACAGCTTTTTTGGATCTCCAGGGATTATGGTGGCATACGAAAATGAGCTGTTTTCTTTGTCAGCCATTTTGAAGCCGTTTGACCCAAGAAACCCCAACAGATCTTCGAATAACTCAAGAAACTCGCTGTATTATGACTCCTAGATTCATTGAACTAAAGGTAACAATAACTGTGGTCTTTATTTGTTATCCATGAACTGCAAAGACCTTGAAATTAGGATAAATTTTTTAGCTTTTAGTCAGTCAATAGTTCGTTGTATATTTATAATTGTAGATCTGTCCGACATCTGCGTCATTTACTAGCTCCTTTTATCATTCGCTTATTCTGATTCTCTGGTTATATTCATCTTTTATTCCGCTACTACATTGTCCTTAAATGACCTTATAGTGATCTATTACAACGAATTAAAATATCTTAATCCCAGTTCAGACGTCGAACTTTCCGTCGCCGGGTCGAATCTAATTGCCCGTTAAGGACAACAGCTAAGAAAACGCCGAGAACTAAGACATCAGTTCTATTACTTAGCACCAAGTGGCGGACAGCATGGGTTAAGTTTGGTATACATAATTCTACTAGTTTCAAAGAAAAACAGCCCTCAACCAAAAAACAAACAAAAAATAAATAAATGAATAGTAAAATAAATAAATAAATGATAATAATAATAATATAAATTCGACCCGATAAAAGTTCAGTATGAACAGATGACATGCGCACAATAGCGCTGCGCGTCGGTTCTAACACAGAGAAACATACAATTTATTTTGTTGTATTTTATTTTATTTTATCAAACATTCAGGCTTATTTTCAAAAAAAGTTGTCATTAAAAACCAAACGGCAGATCGAAATCGGACTCAAGGAGATGAGAATTTTTTTCTGAGTTGTGACGTCATTGACGGGCAGCGCTATTTTGATCAGGGACAGCAAACACACGGCAAATCGCCATCAACATTATCTAAACGTTTCCCCCCTTTTTAAGTGTTTTAGTAAGCGCGCACCCTTTGTGCTTTTTCATAGGTATATGCAAGGGAAAACTACATTTTTTTGCGCCTTCACCTCCAAGTTTGCTAGTTTTGCCTTGCGCAAAGTTAACCAATGTTTTTCGTGTTTTTCACGCTATCAAAAGTATTAGTATTATTCACTTCATCTAGTTCAACGAATACACGCATCAAGAGTTTCAAACTACGAATGCTCACGTGATAAACGAGACCAAGTGTCGTAAAATATGCTTTATTCCGGTATATTTGAATTGGATTTAGCTTGATGGTATATGTGAACTTGGACTGATGAAAATCTCGCTGGATGAGATAAATAACTAATCAAATGTAGCAATATTTACAACTCACAGTCTCACTTTATTGCTCCTTGGCATGCGCTTACAGCAGTAGCGTGGAACTCTTGGTAAATGTATTAAAGTGCGTTGTCTAAAAGTATCTTTAGAATTGACGATTTTTGTTCTTTTATTTTTCTTATGTAGCCGTGACAAGAAAGACACGCAAACTCCGCGTGAAAAAAAGCAGAAAAGAAATAGCAGTTTGCTGGTGAAAAACTACTAGAAAAACGACAATACGTGTGGTCAATAAGATTAAAATCAATTAAGGAGGCTTGAAAGGGTTTTAGAACTGGTATATACGCTATAAAAAATGACCCTCAAAAACTTTATATGGCTAATATATGACAGTAAGTTGACCCAGAAGACCAAAGACCATAAAATAAAGATTGGAATGAAAATGAAAATATGACGTCAGACATTGCTATGACAACGATAGAACATTTCAAATGTGAGCAAAGTTTTTCATTTAAAAAATCATAGCTCAAAAACCGCTCGGTTCGGTTTCTTTTAAAATTGGCTTATTTTAACTTTATGACTCATTCTTTGATTTGAACGAAAAAGAAAGAATTCTGTAATGGGGAACTCTCAAAAATCAATGAAGTTTATTTTAGGATGTTTTCTATTACAGAATTTTTTATTTTTTTCTTAGCACTTACGATCCCTGAAATAAAACCCACATGCAAAGTTTAAAGAAATTTTACTGTCTAGTTTTTGAGTTATATTAGTTTGAATATCAGATTTTTGGGGTACAAAATTTTTATTTTGCAAGTTCAAATGATTTTGCATATGCCCTTAGAGCGCGCGCACGAAAACCGTTTCTAGCCTCCTTAAAGATTTATGTCCAAATACTTGAGTTAAGTATTTGATGGTATAGTCTTGATAAGATCAATTATATTGAGGTTTCAGAATGTTTTCCCCTTACATCTTACATGGTTTCATCATTATCTTAATCGATCTTGACTTAGATATATCCTTTATTTTTTGTAAGTGATCGCATGGCGTAATAGAGATGTAAAGATATTTGCAATTTTTAGGGTTTTTTTTCTTCGTTGCATTGAATAATTTACGGTTTCATCATTTCTTGATCAATCAAACTTAGAAATTTATTTATTCATTTTTTTGCCGTTGTAGTTTTAAAAGAAATAGAAATTAAATGATTTTAAAACTTTTTTCTGGCTTTGCTTGTGTCATACCCCTTTTGGAAATCGCACATTTTTCCCGCCAAAAAAACCCTGTCTCCTGGGAACTCTATAGCCTCTTACCGCATCCATTTTTGCAGCCTTGCACTTACAATACACGTGCCTCGTGCATTGTAAATGCAAGTAACTATCACATCTCTCTAATTCCCCTGCCTTTGCTCTGCTCATACAATTAGAATACAAGTTGATCGCATTCATAGTGCGAAAGGAAATATGAAGTCAGCCCTATCGAGAATATCTCCGTGCGCAATAAACAATAGACATTTAACATTCATAATAATTTTTATTAGGTAATTTATGCCTGCCTATTTACAAGCTCTAGGATTTAAGGAACTTCAATACCTATCCTTCTGACTGACGGACTGACAGTCTACTGGACAACTACACTGCACACGGAACAAATGCACATCTGACGACTAGGGTTCGAATCTCAGGGAGATCAGATTAGAAAAATTGGAGAGAGAAAAAAAGACAGACAGGTGGAAAGACACGGAGGCAGACAGGTGGAAAGACACGGAGGCAGACAGGGGGGAAGACACGGAGACAGACAGACAGGGGAGAGGACACGGAGACGCAAAGACAGAAGGGGGGAGGACACGGAGACGCACAGACAGACAGGGGGAGGACACGGAGACAGACAGGGGGGAGGACACGGAGACGCACACAGACAGACAGGGGAGGACACAGAGACAGACAGGGGGGAGGACACGGAGACACACACAGACAGACAGGGGAGGACACAGAGACAGACAGACAGGGGGAGAGAGACAAACAGTTAGAAAGAAGTGGAGGGGGAAGGGAGAGTAGGACAGACAGACAGAGTAGGACAGACAGACAGAGTAGGACAGACAGACAGAGTAGGACAGACAGACAGAGTAGAACGGAGAGCAGGGCGAAAAAGGTATAAATTTCTTTTGAAATTTTATACATTTTTTGCCCCTTCCCCTAGTCAGAGGTCCATGAGACCAAAAGTTCAAACCTAGTCTCCCCCTTAAAAAAGTAGCCCTGAACAAAGTGTTCAGGGCTACCCCCTTAAGGGGGAGACTAGGTTTGAACTTTTGATCTCATGGACAGTCCAAGGTCCAAGAGATCAAAGTTCAAACCCAGTCTCCCCTTAAGAAAAGTAGCCCTGAACAAAGTGTTCAGGGCTACCCCCTTAAAGGTATTATTGACAAGGATGAACTCAAGACCTCATGGAAAGTCAAAGGGCCAAGAGATCAAAAGTTCAAACCTACTGTCCCCTTAAGAAAAGCAGCCCTGAACACTTTGTTCAGGGCTACCCTCTTAAAGGCATTGACTAGGGCTGAACTCAAGACCTCCCGGACAGTCCATTGGATTGTGATTCTAAAGACATAGGTGTTTGCTTGAGTAAAAGGTACACGAAAAAGTAAAAGACTAAGATTCTGAAATAAGACAAAACTGGTCTAATTATTGAAGAAAAATGATGCAAAATACAGCCAAAACTTGTTCTTTTAGTAGTACCAAAATTTCAAACAAATCTTTATGCCAAAAAGGAATTTTAGTTTGAATTTCAATAGTTTTAGTAAAGAACACCACCAGTTTTGTCTTGTTTTACAGTATCAGGTTTAGTGCAGATTTCCTACGACTGCAAAACTTCTGCAGCAATTGGCACCATATAAAGTGCACCTTGCCATGATCGTGATTGTTTCTACACAATTTTAGTGTACCTTGCTAAGCCTCATATGTGCTGCAAGCTTTTCACAGTCGCAAAAAAATCTGCTCTAACAGTAAATGACATGGAACATCTTGTGCACTTTTTCTGTCCAATTGATAATGGTAGCCTTCATCTTTGTTTTTTAGCAATTCAACCCTGTGATGTTCCATGTCTGAACTAGTCCCTACAAGTACTAGAACAGACTTTATACCAGTAAGATAAAGCCATGACTCACAAATAAAAAGTATAGCACAGAATTTCAAAAATCTGATCAAGTAATTTGTCCCACCAAAGTATGTCTGTACCATGTTTTATCTCACTTGTACAAAGTCTCTTCTATAGAAAAACAAGGGTGACAAATGATAAGGTGTAATCCAATCTGGCACTAATAAACAAGACAATTTAGACTCTTCCAGTGGTAAATAATTAATTGAATAACCCAATAAACAACCTATTAAGCATATAAAAGGAGCTCAATTATTTGAAGCAAAAACTGTTTTGAAGACATCCCACAAATGTCAATCTAATGCCAATTTAATGGGTTAAGTTTTTGTACCATTTGTCATCCCTTGTTTACTTTTACTCAAGCAACACCTATGTCAGACCATGATATGAACACACCAAGCCCTATAAAGTACCATTATATGCCAATTAGTTGAGGATTTCTCTGGATATTGTGTGAATTACAAGATACGAAATCAAAAATAAATTACTGGTTAGGCAAGATTTAAAGGGAATATTGGATTGAAGAGACTGTGCACTAAAATAGTACCTTATCAATCCTGTTAATAATTTTAACGTCAAATTAAAAATTGGAGTTCACATTTCCAAAAGATTACCAGTACTAGTAATGGTGTTAAATAATTTATAATCATGGTCAGATATTGAGTGGTTATCTAAGGACTGATAAGGCACAAGCCGCAAAACACAATTCAAACATTTAATATTGTACAAAGTACTTCTATCCAATCATTGGTGTGTCCATTCATGGTCATTAAGGATAAAATTTCACCACTTTAAGAAAAAATGAAATGCCTTCAAGAGAAACATTTCAATAATTTTACATGTAAATAAAAGTACAAACATCATAAGAACATGCAACAGATGTGGTTCAAAAACTACAATCAAATTTAAATCAATATTTTTTTTACACGTAAAATACCAATTAAAAACGAAGTACAAATACAAATGTTTAAATAAGTGATAATTGTTTGGTGCTTTAATGTAATACTGCCAATTGAATGATTCAGCTATTGCAATACAATTCTTAATATTTGTACTATAAGTTGCCATATTTGATAAGCCTCAAAAAATCAAAACTTGCCAAATGTTTTAGTTTAGTGAAGCAGTCAAGGCAAAAGAAACATGTAAAATTACATCATTTATGGTAACTGCATTGTCCAGACAATAAAAGGTTGTCAAAAACACCTTGACCAAAATCTAGTTCAAACAAATATCTGAACAAATTGAAAGCTTCATTTTGCTCATTTCTCTACTTTACAACTACCTTTATTTGTCTGGTTTGATGGGAATAATTTAGAAACTGCATCTTCTGTCTAATATCCTCATAGTAATTAGGAATGATTTCTATTGACAAACAGAATCCATGGTTTGTACAGGTTCCTCAGTGAAAACTTCCAAACTTTCTCAAAGCCTATCGACTCAAATTTCCAAAACTGCTGACCAAAAGTG
This sequence comes from Stichodactyla helianthus, assembly GCA_015163945.2. NCBI lineage: Eukaryota > Metazoa > Cnidaria > Anthozoa > Actiniaria > Stichodactylidae > Stichodactyla > Stichodactyla helianthus. The sequence continues at coordinate 9,094 of WUAP02152220.1, forward strand.
CCAGCGAGCATAGATTTGCAGCAGGCAAAATACTATCAGCATTTTTAATTAATACAATGAAAACAGTTCTTTGCAAAGTAGGAGCTGGGCAACTGACAAAAAATTCATAACTTTTCCATAGTCCACTGGTCGAAAAAGGAATTTTCCAAAACTTTCAAAAGGAATTTTCCAAAAATGCATTATCAATTTCCAAAACTTTCCAAAACCCGTACGCACCATGAGAATCAAAATATAAGACTTGAATCATAATGATTAATCAATTTTTTTGATACATGATAAAAGAGAAGATTAGCAGAAAATAACAAGACTGAATGCTGGTAGATTATGCACTTTACTTACCCTGTAGATGGATGTCAACCAGGAGAGCAGCAGGAAAAAGTTTATTAATATCGTTTTACATGGTAATCAAATAAAGTAGAGTAGAACCCTACTGTCTCATAAAAAGTGGTTGATAAACTTGATGTCGTGAATAATGAATAAATTTTGAATCATAATTTTGGTAAAGGATTGACAACCAACTAAGATAAGATAGCGGGGTTCTACTCTCAACAAACAAATCAATACTGATTGGTTATTGTTGGCAGAATGGTGCAAAATCAAAGACATCTATATTTATTTAGCTCTTTCAAAACGATATGGTTAGTGTTCCATTGGCAGTCGCACTAATTTATAAGGTCTATTGCTGCTGAAAATAAGAGCTCCCAGTTTGAAACTAGTGTTTGTTCCTTCTCCAATTTGAAAGTTGATGATCTATTAATAACTACACGTTTGAGATGTGCTCAAATTGTTGAATGAATATAAATTGTTGAATGAAAATAAATTGTTGAATGAAAATAAATTGTTGAACGAATATAAATAGTTGAATGAATATTAATTGTTGAATGAATTAAAAGGTGTTTGAAGTTGAATGCCAATAGTTCTCAAGTTTGTTAATGTAAAATCCTGAACATAAATATAGACATTGAACTTGAAGTGATTTATTCTTAAATCAAGAAAACTTGAATATGAACAAATTATATATTGAACTTGAATAAATAATTATAAATGTCTTGGGTTTTGCACCATTCCGCCAACCATAATTAGTACCCTTTCACTTATGTCATAAAGACCTCAGAAAAATTGGAGCCAAGCAGAAACCATTACAGTAATTAAACAATTGAATTCTAAATGAAGTATGACAGTCTTAACAAAGGATTCATTACAGTGAGAGTGTACTGAACCAATTGTAAAAAAAGGAATCAAAATTTTCAAAAACTGAACAAATCAGTCATTTCTGAAAAAGCTCTTTTCATGATTGTGACTACTGAGTCAGAAAAATCCAGGAATTTTTTAAACAAAAATAAGGAAACATATATCAAAATCAAGAAAGTGTTACTGTACGGACACTTGAACCTTGAACACTTCACATTTTTTCAACATTAATGATTAACGGTAAGTTTTATATCTGAATTTAATGCTTCAAGATGTAGAGAGTAATAAAGAATCTTTAAACATAATGTTTGAACATTTTCTCGCACATGAAAACTGCATTTTAGGAAATGTAAAAAAATCTGAAGTGTTCACTGTTTCAGTATCCACACAGTAAAGTGAAAAAATAGATTTTAAGGACGTTCGCGGGCTAATCCAAAGTAAATGAAAATTTTCTGAAACTTTGACAGTTGATAAAACAATATTAGACACACAAGTAAACGCAAAAA
>WUAP02152231.1:2687-25925 GCA_015163945.2 Stichodactyla helianthus
TACGAGGTGGGTTGCATGGGTTGTGAAGGGAAGGGTGAGGGGAGGGGGTGGTGGGGGGGGGGGGGGGGGGTGGGGGGGGGGGGGGGGGGGGGGGGGGGGGGGGTGAAGGGTGTGGCCATGCACATGGCCACGTCCTATTTCGTACGTAATGGAAAAGTATATCGTACCAGGGAGAAGTATGAGGGAATTACGTAATTTTTCACAGTTCGCAGAGTATGTATTTATTTATCTTAAAGTTATACGTATGACGTTATTTGAAATTCCATTGCTTACTGGCCAATTTTTTATCTAATTTAGATGTACGCAGACATGCTCCAGCAGCAGCAAAAACAAGGCCTTCAAAATGTGGGAAATAACTTTACAGTCAATGAAATTGAGAATTTTTCAGACGAACAACTTGGACAACTCTATGCGCTGCATCAAGAAGCCACCAAAACAAATTCAGAGGAAAATACAGAAAAAACAAACAAATGAATCAGTAATTCAGTGCTATTTTATTGGTCAGTATTGGGTGGTGCTTGCGAGATGTTTTCCACTTCTGCTTAACCGACGAAGGATAAGCATGATGTGTATACGTCTACCCTGTCTCACTTTACATTCAGTCAAAAGTGCATAACTTTGTACTCGGTTCTGGATGCTTCTGCTCACGTTTGAGGAAGAGGCAACTTGTCGTGCTCAAAAGACGGAAGTTTTGACAGATAGTCTTTTTGATCCACCCATTTTATCATTTCTGAGTGATGACTCAAAGATTTGTCGTGCTGCTGACACTTATGTTCGACGAAAAATGGTATCGTGGGATGGTCATTGTAAAACAGTGCATGGCTTTATTTTGCTCGCCACCCTGAGATACGGAAGACTTCGAATTGTCACCACAACTACTTACTTGAAGGGTTTTTTCCCGTGAAGACAGATGTGTTTATCGTGAGATTTTTGGTGTATCAAAAGATGTTATCGTATTTTCTTGATTTCTTTTCTCATCAACTCATCCACATTTCGACCCGAAAAAGATAATTACTAACACAAGGCATTTTTATGCACAAAAATCTGTATTATGAATATCAATTGTCTAGATTATTAGTTAATAGGTGGAAATATATGTTTAAGTTTCATTTAAAAACACTTTAATATCGATTTAATACCTTAACAACCCTTTTTCAGCATTTCAAAATTGGCTTCTAAAGCGAAGCACTGCATGATTTCTGGCAAGGCACATGCACTTTATAGTTTCTGTGCTTCACGAAAGACAGGCTTCGGTGCTTAATGAGCAAGTGCTGTTTTTGTTATTATGAAATCAGGATTCAAACAGAAAATTCTTCAAGGGACTACCGATTACTAAGGATTATTAGTAGATCCACCTTGGCGACTGGATGAATTATTAATTTATTTGTGTTTGTAATAGGTTTGCCTCAGAGTACCACTGTACTTTGTATTACTATGAATACTTATAAAAGACTATGAAAATGATTTGGTCTCCATTACGTTGATAGTTTCTCTAATAGGCACGACATCGTAGTATATAAGATTCAGGCTTCGGAAGAAAAGTAAAAACATTCGTGTTTTTGGAGACGTGTTCCTAAAACCACATCCGATAATTGTTTACTTGTAACGAATTAGTGAAAACACCGCTAACATGTAAATCATTTCTTTTTCTACAATTTATTAACCCCTTTTTCGTGTAAAATTTGTAAGTTCTTTTAAGTCTGAGTCGATATCAAAAATTCTGTTGCGACACAAGTTATTCATTCATTTTTACTAATGCCATTAACTTTCATATATGGTGTGTATGGCATTGTTCTGAAACACCTTCAAACTAACCACCTACACAATAGCCCACTTTCAATATATGGTTGAGTGATTACACACAATAAGAACCGAATCGAGGCTCTGGGGAATAACAATGAAATAATCGTAGGATCGAGAATGTTATGTTTCTTCAAGCAACATAACATGCTCAAGAAACAAAAAACATACTCAATCTAATCATTTACCAAGCACAATAACATCGAAATAATCGTAATTCTTTTGTTTCCCCGGAGCCTCGACTCCGATCTTATTGTGTGCAAGCACTCAACCATATATCGAAAGTGGGCTATTCGTTCGCGATGTTATGGCGGATTTCTCCTTATTAGCATAGGCTGAAGCTGAAGCGCATTCGGATCCACGAACAACAAAACTACGTCTTCGTAAATGGAAATTTTTTTTTTCTTGTCTTTATTTTCAAGATGGTAGTTACTTTCACCTCGCTTTTCATCAAAAGACATTTTTTGAGTGCCTTATCTGGCATTCGTTTTTTTTTTTGGCGAAGCGGAAGCAATTTCGAAAGACGGATTACCGTGAGTTTCGCATTCATACGAAAACTGTTAAACCTACGTTAGCCGAAAGGTACATAGAATGGACAAAACAATATAAACCACTAACATAGATCGCTGTAGGGTCCAGCCACAGATGTCAAAAAGTATTAATGAGAAGATTACGCTGCGAAAAGATTGAAAAACACAAAATAGCAATTTGTAGTTCGTTACATAGACGGAAAAGAAAAAACATATTTCTTTAATAAAGTATTTTTTTAATTCCAAATTTTCTCGATATTTCGTTAAATACATTATTCAGTTAGTTCGGCACTTTGCATATTGCCTATTGCCCACCCGTTCTTAAGGGTGGTCTAAATAGTCATACTGTTTCAATACCTGCTCATAATCACAGGCTAGACACAATACTGAATTTGAAATGAGATTGAATGGGGGTATAAGTGCTGCGTCATTCAGAAGGTAGAAACTGATGGTCACGAAAAACCTGGTTTTTATTTTGTTTTCACTTTGCTTGTAAACTAGCAAATTTTGATACCGTGCCTTATTGCGCAATACATTTGACATTATTTTTATTTTCTTTAATAGCGAGTTCAACGTGAAGTTTTTAGAGTTGCGCGGATCGACTTGGGTATAACTGTCAATCAAAGTGAATGCCAAAAATAACGAAAGGATTGTGTTTTCACGTTCTTAGTGCTAAAACAGACGGTCCCAACATTTTTCATAACTTCGGGCGAGGTTCAGACGTCGCGCCCAACCTTTAACGTATCGAACCGAAAAAGATCAGAAATCGCCGCTTTTTTCTAATACGTAGGTGAAGCGCTATTTGAGATACGTCTTTGGGTCAAACAAATTTCGCTTTGATTCGATTCGATTTGATAGACTTTGCCACGCCCAGCAAAAGCTATGAGGAAGAATTTCTAGTATTGATTAGCAGATGTATCTCGTGTTGAATGCTAAGGACCTCTAAAAATGCGCTTCTGACTTATCGGCAGACCAATCCGCTTTTAGGCAATTCTCTGTGTCTTGCATTAGCGTGCCATTCTAAGGGGGAAGACTCCAATTGATCTTATCTTATCAAGTAGCTATTAAAACCAGGTTTGGGAAAGAACACCTTTTATACTTTATTGCAATTTTCATAATGCTCCATAGAAATTTATCTTATAAACAGTAAATTTTTGTACAAATATTTGTTTTGACATAGAAAGGATATTGCATTTTTATTTGTTTATTGATTCCTTTCACTAATATAAGCTGATCTGATTAATAAGTAACTCCCAAAACGAACTTTCTTCTCATACTGTAAATTTCTAGCCAGGAGTTTACAACTTAGATCAGAATCTTAAGATTTTGTTTGGTCACTAGACACACATGGATGTACATCTTTTTGGAATTCAAGCATTCTCAAAAATATTCTAATCATTAAAAAGCAACCAAGAGAGGACTCCAATATACACTTATTTCAAAAAACGTTGTAGTGGAATCGATTGTCAATTGACGATAGGAGACCGCAAAGGATGTTGGTAAATTAAACTAAAACTCATTTATTCACATGAAACACACACTTGCAAACATAATATATTCACTTGTAAAACTGAAGACAGCATGGATTTAAGCTTTACCATGGTTTTAAGTGAAACCATGAATAAATTAATTACAATTAAAAGCACTGATGTCCCTTGCAGTCCCTATTGTCAATTGTCATTCAATGCTGCAACATCCTTTTTGGAAATAAGTATATAAAGGGGCAGGAGTGCTTGCCAGAAATTTTGAAAATGACCCCTAAAAGGCACCTAAGCCTTGTCCTGGTGGGCATGGCAACAAATGATTTTTATTCCTAAGAGGTAACATCTATTAACTGACAATATTTTCTAAAATTTACTGTATGGTGTGGGATGGTGCCATGGCCATCCAAAGTATTTTTCAGAAATTGTGCAATAAGACTGCAAGAATTTATTTCAACAGATGCAAATAGTACACATGACTGTGTGAGTTCCCATGCAAATGTATCTGTCAGATGAATTCTCACTATCTGATTGGTTAACTTCAATTTATTAAAAAATACATTGGGTGGCCACAGAACATGTTTGGCACAGTAATGGTACTAAAGACATTATAGCTTAAAGTCTAAAAGGTCTTCAATGTCATGAAAAAGGAACCTTACTTAACAACAATTGCTTTAGAAGGTTTGATATCTGTTGAGATTTACATCACCCTAAGAGGACCTATCAAACTTGGTGCCAATTTTAACCCCTAAAAGGTATGACAAGCAACCTGGGGTGGGACTCCTCCACTAAAGGGTCCAATGGAGTAACTAAAAAGTTGTAATTATATATTAATTAACTAAACGAATCTTGCTGGTGATCTATCTTAAATGATCAAAAAAACTTTGACAATATCTGAATTAGATGAATATGAAAATACACCCAATTGTTAATGCTTCCTTTTTTTTAGGTAATCATCATATCCTAGACAGGATTTTCTCATTGCATTCATGAATGATGGAACACCAGTCTGCAATAAAGAGGTACTGTTAATAAATTAAGAAACTATCAGACTGATTTATTTACAAATTTAGTTTTTCTTATTGATAATTAACAATTATTCTCTCAACTCGAGGTGAATAGCAGTAGAATATTTACCAAGATGCAAAGCATCAAGGTAAATATTCCTAAAACTGCTTTTCACCAACAGTGAAGAGAATAATTGTTTTAGTATATGCCAACTTCACAACCCAACAGCAGAGGAGGAGTGAAGGTATCCCAAGATGCATTGCAAATGCAAGTATATTATCAAATTTTTCGCACTTCATTATTGTGATTCAAAGCCTTGACACATAAACAGCAGTGAAGAGCAGTCTTTAGCCTTAAAAATACTTTCTGCAATCAGGGTATTCTTTACAAATATCAAAGTTCCTGAAGTTCGTTGTTGAAGCAAATACGAATTGATAAGATCAGTTCTGGATGTAGTATCATATCTGAAATATTGCCTGCGCTGGTAAATCAAAATCAAATAACAAATTTTCAATCGCACATGCGAATGATGCGATTTAATTACACAAGCCTAGCTACTAGATACCTTTAGGATAGAAGGGATAAATTTATTAAACCCAGTTTACTAACGACAGACAGTTAAAACAGAACTCTTAGATAAATTACATAATCTAGATTTTATAATGTAATATTTAACATCATGATTTAGTTTATTTATTTTTAACATTATGATTTATTTTTATTAATATATATATATTTTTTAGAGCGTATTTTTATAGTTTTATTGTAAAGCGCTATTGATCTGTTATTGTAAATAGGGCTATACAAGTAATAAATTATTATTAAAATTATTATATTATTATTATTAACTGAAAATGAAATTGGTGAAGTTGATTCATTGACAATAGAGAACAACAGGGGCGGATTTAGGGGTGGTGACAGGGGTGATCAGTCACCCCCCTTTTTGGCCAGTAAAATATATATTTTTGATCTTGACATCAGCATTTCAGAAATATATAAAATTTTAAAATGTTTTCATTTTTTGTTATATTCTGATGCTTTTTAATTAATTGTCTCATTCATTTACAGAGCACGTGAAACCCCCTTGCACACCATACATATAATAAAGTACATTCAACGTTTTGAGATTTCAGTCACCCCCCTCTCAAAAATCCTGGATCTGCCCCTGAACAAAGAAAACCAAACCAATAGTGATATAAGTTGTCATAAGGTAACAATGACCCAAAGGTCAACTTACACACAACATTCAATGTACCTGTTGGTATTTAAAAAACAGCTACTGATTCCACTTTTAGATGAATATATTTTGAAAATGAAATTCATTCTTTTAGTAACAATTACTTTTTCTGTTATTTTCTTTGATGTGTTATGATATAGCAATCTTGAAGGTACATCAATATGTCACACAACATAGCAAACATATATAGCACTGTTACTGTTATGCTGTCAAACTAGCCTCAAAAATACTGAAATATCGAACGTATACCATGGGTCACTTTGGGTCACATTAGGTTCAGAAAAAAGACAAGAAATTGTTCCACAAGTCGATTCTATCAGAACAAATTTAGACCCATACAGTTAGGAAAAACTAATATGTGAACATCACCAAAATCTGAGATTTGTCTTCCGACTGAATTCGAGTACAAATTGAGATAAACATTGCGACCATTAAAAAGCCAGGATGAATTTAGAATTTTGCTCATTTTGTAGCTAGTATATCATTTTAACTATCCTCCAAGGGAATTTCATCCAAATATCATACAACAGCCATAAAAAATTTTTTCCTAAGACCTCTGAAGTCCCACTTTTCGATGTGAGAGTAACTTTAGTGACACAAGGCATCTTGGGATAGCCTTCACTCCTCCTCTGACCCAACACTAGGATTCTAGAAAAAAAATTTTTTTGCAATGAGTAGAAATACAAATTCATTTTGAGTGAAGCTATATCCCACACTTGGGAAGTAGATATGGTCTCAATATTCCTAGATAGTGAGCCAATAGAATCACTGAATCTTACAAGGTTGTGAAATTGGTAAACTAAATAAAGATATTACAGAGGTTTTAAAGAATTTTCATGATTTGCATAGTTTCAGAAAATGGTCTTGCCCACAGAGTGGGCAGTGGAATTTCCAAAAGGGTGGGGAGGGGGATTCAAGGAGGGTATTAATCTATGAGTGAGTGTGCTATATATTAATTTGTAGTTTTGTTGAGAAACTTTTTTGTTTCTGATAAGCAGTCATTTATATTCCCATGAGACTAAAAACCTTTGTTTATGAAGATGAGGGTTGACAGGCAAAAATGAGAATGGCCTATTTCATGGATATTTCTGGACCAGCTGAAATGGTACTGGTAGTTACCATCCATTGCATCTACCTGAGATCAGCCATGACAGAAACATGTTCTGTCATGCCTTTGAACTTCAAAGGTCTAACCTGTACTTTAAAGTTCCTTCCACCTACAAAAGTATGATTCTCTAGGATAAATGCAACCTATTGGGTTTCTAGACTTGATTTTGCATATCTTTTGAGAGTGCCACTCCATGTTGAGTTTTTTCCATATATTTTGACAACAACAGTTAGGAAAAACTGTGAAACTGGGAAATAATGCAGTAACTTTGGAGTTTGATGGTCTTAGAAATTCAAGTTTGAGCAAAAAACTTAAAGTTTTTGATGTTGAGACAGCTTCAATGTTTTAGTTGCAACTGTTTATGGGTAGATGCAACTGGTGGTAAAAAAAAGTAGGCAAAAGATGTCACAGCATGGTCACTGTTGCAGTGAAAGGAGCTTTTAGTGCCCTACATTTTAGAATTAATATCAGTATGCATGCATAACATTACAATAAAGTTGGCAATTAATATATGAAGAATCAAAAGGTCTTATGGCTCATTTTTCCCTTGTTAATTGGACTGGAATGCAATTCAATTTCCTTATAGTTGCTATTTTGCAGATTCCAGATTATGAGTACCTTGGCAGCCCAATTAATCAGCCATGTAGGGATCATTCCTCCAGGATTATCAAAATAATACATGTAAGCTGCAGGTGATCAAAAGAAACCTCAATTACTACAACTGGTATGTGCATTGTAAAATTCAATTATTCTTTATAAGTTATATACAACTTGCCTTTAGTTCCGGCATCACCATTACTTTGTATTGTTAAACTCTGTACATAATCTGTCACTCTTATTACCCCTGGCTTTTGACCAATGTCATCCACTAAATGGCTCCTTGCCAGGACTACTGTTGTTGGTACCCCATTTACTTCAAGCTCATATAAAGATCTAATATATGTATACTTTTAATTGAAAATATACATCAAGGAAAGTAAAATTAGCTGTTTGTGATTTCAATGTGGTAAACATCATAAGGGACTGGTCATTAATTAGGGGGAGGAGGCTGGTGCATTTTGAATTTTAGTTGCATGAATTTTGGTGACTTCTCCCCCTAATTTTCCCATTGTCTCTCTTAGCCCCCTCTTTTGTGTAGACTAAAAAATGCTGACCCCCTACTATTTGCACCATCCCCACCCCCTCTCTAATTAATGACTGGTCCCTAAGGTGTTTCTTTTGTTATCATTGAAAAGGGGAATGCATGATGCTTGATGATAGTGATGTGATAATTTATAATGCTTCTGATGATGATGATGGTCCATGATAGTAACCATGATAAGAAATAAATAAATAAATAAATAAATGTGGCAAACGTTTTGCTGAAACATGTCTAGATTAAAAAGTATAATCCTTTATTTGAAATGTCTCAGTTAAATAAATATTAGCTTAATAATAAGAAACTCTTTAAAAGATACATCTCTGTTTGACATTGGAAAAGGATAATTTACATTCCAGTAAATGCCTTTCACTCCTGACTTTTCAAATTCATACAATTCTGTTATGAAATAAATAAGAAATTTGACATCAAGATAAAAGCTGATTTTTACAATTATTATATAATTATTAAAAAAACAAAAGTAAGATTTCTACTGCCTGTATGCCAACCCCCCTTCCCTCCCCTGTTCACTCATCCCTCCACTTCCCAGTTCACTCATCCCTCCACTTCCCAGTCACCAGTACTAGTTCATCAGGCTTGTGTTTCTCATTTTTTCTGCTACTTTCCCATTTCTTGATGAGCAACTTGGGCTCCAGAATGACTTTCAGCTCAACGTTTTTAACCATACCTTTGACATAGGTGTCCCATATTTTTCTATACTCAAGATCCATGTACACTGCTTTACATGTTTCATAGCTAACATCCAAGAGTTTACCAAGGACCTTGTAATCATAGAGGCCAGTGTCCTTTGTGCGAATGTTTAAGGTAGTGTGATGTCATTATTACTATTTAATAAATAAAAGGATAAATAGCCTTCTGAAGCTTTTACGTCACACAAATCTTGTGCAATGAATTGTGGGATATGTTTGGGACAGACAAACAAAATGGTGGAGTGTCTGAAGCTTTTGACACAATGTCCAAGGGACAATGTTTCCTTTGAAAGAAACAGAGGATAATAGTGCCCAAGTCTTAAGAACTGAATAGAGACGAGAGGCTTTTCTGTTGGAAACCAGGAGTCAACTGCTTTTGGAGATTTATATGAGTTTTCAAGGCAGAAATAAGCTTATATTAATGAATTGAATAATATGAATTATTTTTGAATTGAATAATATGAATTATTTTATAAATAACTGACATCAGTTTAGTTTTGTTGTTTTCAGCCTGGCAATCTTATCTTTTCTTCAGCTAATTTTCTCACTTTGCTGCAACCAGTTCATTAATTTTGTTTTGCTGTTATAAAAATAATGTTCATATAAAAGCGGAAAACTCTAATGGATAACCAAAAGATTGTTATTCTTCGTTTTCATGTTATGTCATCTGGTGGACTTTTACAAAAGACTTCTCATTAGAGGTTCTTTTGTTTGTCCACCAGAAATGGCCGCCATTTCTTTTGTCTTTTGATCCTCTTGGGAATGGTTGAATACCATCAATTAAAAGAAGACAGCTTTTTCGCTCACCATTTTTACAGCAGTTCTCAACTAACTCTGCCTTGAAAACTCGTATAAATCTCCAAAAGCAGTTGACTCCTGGTTTCCGACAGAAAAGCCTCTCATCTCTATCCATCTTTTTAAGTCTTGGACTAATATTATCCTCTGTTTCTTTCAAAGGAAGCATTGTCCCTGGGGCATCTTGTGTCGAAAGCTTCATCAGGCACTTTGCCATTTTGTTTGTCTGTCCCAAACATATCCTACAATTCATTGCACAAGATTTGTGTGACGTAAAGGCTTCAGAAGGCTACTAATAGTCCAGTGGCTTGCACTAATAGTAGACTGGAAACTCTGCACCTTAGACATCATTTATATTAACATTACTATTAACAAAACAGTTTAACATGTTACCATTACGAATATATGTATAATATATATCAAAGTATATGTGGTGTCTATACTGACATGAAAGTGCTCGATGCATAGAAGTGCAGAGCATTAAATATAGTATAGTCTAGATTAAAGACGAGACAATATGTTCTCTGTTATTCTGAGTTTCATGCTTGCACACTCATGAGACAGACTTTAATGATTAAAGTCTGTCTGATGAGTGTGCAAGCATGAAACTTGGAGTAACAGAGAACATGTCTCGACTTTAATCTAGACTGTACTATAATTATATATATTGAATGAAAGTAGTGTGGATTTTATGTGAGTGGGAAGTCCTGCAGCAATTTTGTAGTTGTAATGTAGCATTACAGGGGTATATCCAGGGAAGGGATGCAGGGAGTGTGCATCCCCCCCTGAGATGAGCAATTTACAGTCAATTATGATTTAAAAGGTCTGTGAAGCAGCAATGCTGTTAAAATTTTAAGTATCAATGGTTTTTATTTTAGACATGTTTTGGCGTTGCCAAACAACATTGTCAGTGTTACACAATATTGGAGGATGAAACTATAAATACTTATTTACACACATTGGAATTTGTATACCAGAAGAATAAAAAATATTAAATGCTTAGTGAAAGATTGGCATGCGTGACTTGTTGGTTTAAATTGGGATTGACCCACTTGATATGGATAGCTTCTTTAAATCTAAGTTGGCGTTTAGAAGAAGCAGAATCAATGATGCTGAAATCTTCAAAAGTGGAGGCCTTTTTACATTTTTCTGAGGCTTGGAGATACTTGAATATGTGAGACGACTTATCTCCCTTGAGATGTTCATTAACACATGTGGAAAGATGGCGATAAGTCTCACCTATGTAACAAGCATTACAGCTTGGACATAAAAATTTGTAAACCACACGTGAACGCAATTCTCTGGGAATAGAGTCTTTCATGTTTAGCATACTTCCAACCTTGTAAGTTGTAAAAACTAAAACTTAATGTTGATCTTGTTGCAACAATAGATCTTAGCTAAGGTGTCAAGTTTTCTTTGTGCTATTTTTGAAAAATGCCCAACAAAGGGGAGTTTAAAATACCGTTTCTCTGAGTTGTTATTATTATCTGTAGCTGATAAGCTATGCATATCAAGTGGGTCAATCCCCATTTAAACCAACTGAAGTCATGCATGCCAATCTTTCACTAAGCATTTAATATTTTTTATTCTTCTGGTATACAAATTCCAACGTGTGTAAATAACTATTTATAGTTTCATCCTCCAATATTGTGTAACACTGACGATGGCGTTTGGCAACGCCAAAACATGTCTAAAATAAAAACCATCGTGTTGATACTTAAAATTATGATTTAATACTTCAATACAATTATGATTTGTTTAATACTGCATATCAAACTGTGTATACACCAAATTGAAAGAACGTTGTCGGCTTCAAAAAGTCAAATCATAGAATGTAAGACCGAAAGGGGTTATGGGAAAGTACTTTGTAAGGCCCATATTATATGCATAGGATATTGTTTATCATTGCAAATCTTGAACATTTCTTCCAGTTCTCAAAGAAAGCAATATTCGAGAATTATAACAATGCTCAACACATATAATGGAGCTCATTAACTATTTACCCAGAATCCTCCCCGGTCTTACCTTCTATGATTTAATCTTTTGAAGCCAACAACGTTTTTTCAATTTGGTGTATGCTGTAAAGTCAGTGCCCCCATTTCCTGCTCATAATATGAAATCCACTCTAGTAATGAAATGATCAAAGTTACCAGTACTTACCTCTCTGTATCTACGATATATCTTACAATTCACATTTTCTTCTTTTGACTCAGTGAAGAATTCAAATCCATCAATATCAATATTGTTTATTTCATTTGCAGCCTTTAAGTATTCTTGTTCCTCAAACATGCTTTTCTGTTTTAAAACATTTGGGTATAAATTATTCTTACATTAATAGCATGATACTTTTTGTTTAAAAGGTAATGTACTTATAAATCGAGATGCACTTATTATGAGAGTGTAAAAAATGAAAATAGATGGGCAACTTTCATTTTTTATGGGGGGGTGGGTGTATGATATCAGGGGAGTCTATGATATGGCAGGGTGCCAATCCAGGATTTTAGTTAGGGGGGTTTGAATTTTGGCAAGGGAGGGTTTGAACTGCTGATATTCTAGTAAAAACAAAACTTCAAAAAAATCATTTTGTATTGGATATTTTCTAATAAGGGGGTTCATAGTTGTGATTTAGGGGGTTTGGATTGTGGTTTAGTGGGTTCAGATGAATCCCCTGAACCTCCTAGACCCACCTCTGTATTGGGAATGGAAGAGGGGAGGATGAGAATTGTGGAGTTCTGAAATATTTCATCACGTAAGAGGGAATTCTGTGGAGTCTGTAGAATGTTAACATATTTTTAGGGGGACCTGAAAATATTTAATCTTAGGAATAATCAGTGGGTTATGAAAATTTATGTTTTACAAACAGGTATCAGAAATTTTTAAATTGAATGAATTTTCTCATCCATCCTTCCAATGATTAATCAGTGGTCCCTAAATACAACATTACTATTTGATACAATTCAAAATTTTACATGTTGGATAGTTTTGAATCCCAACTCCAATAATCCAATTCCCTAAAATTTTCACCACCATTTCGCAAATAATAATTTTAAAAGGCGTCCCACAAATAATTGGTCTTACAGTCTTTTTTGAAGTATTTTAAGAATATAAATTCATAAACACTTAATTTTTCCTTGTTTGAATAAGTTCGATGATACCTTTCAATGAATCAGTTTGAATCAGTCACAGGTTCGAGGCCCGTGTCTGAAGTAAAAGTTTGTTCCACAATTTTCACGATAAAACTTTGTAAATACATATCAATTAAAATATTTTGTAATCCAGATAATTTAGGCATTCCTAATGGTGTATTTAGCAACACAATCACAGCAAATTTGTCAGCCATTGTCAGTTATCGCTTGAAAATCCACCTACTCAACAGCCAATCTTTGTTTAAATATCGAAACATAAATATCATTACTTCTGATTTCAATAAATAAGCTGATCTGCCTTACTAGTAAAGAAAAGTGCTTCAAGAAAACTAAAATCGTATGGTATAGATAATCTACCTTACCTTTATAATAATTCTAAAGCCTAGTTTTCACAGCCATTACTAGTATCCCCTATCAGAAGAAACCTCCTGTGATAACGAGTGACCCGCTGTTTGGTGACAAACAGTTTGGGAGAATTTATTCTCTCTCCAAGATTATCAGGATCTATCAAAGGTTTTTTAAGTTTTCTTGGAAAGCAGATGTATATATTTTGTTTTAAATAATATCACTATAACTGGAAAATATTTTTTCCTTAGTACTTTGAATGGCAATATTTCTAATTTCTAATGATTCTGATCAAATATTGATTCTCCTAACTATGAATGATGACAATTCTATTACTGACAGTGTGATCATCATCCACAAGTTCGTCGCTAAGTGATTCTGGTAAGAAATGGAACAATTGAAAGTAACCTTTTTGTTTTTTACAGCATTTCTTCAGTTAGTTCCATATACGATTGGCCAGTTGTCGAAGCTTCAGCCAGGAGAATTAGCGCCATCATTTTCACTCCAGACTCTAAATGGACGAATTGCTTACGTGAAAGCACATAAAAATTCAAGATCACCAAGACATCCAATCATTTTCCATGCCTTCACAAATCGCTCTGCCTTTTTGGAGGCACTATGGACCGATAATCACTCATTGACAGGCCTGCTCAAAAACTCCCCGAGGAATACACGATATGTATTTATGTCCTTTAGCGAAAATGCAAAACAAGAAGCTCAATGGATGAGACGGAAGATTTATCATGCCTTGGACCAATTTTACAGGTATAATATCTAAACAGGGAGCGTAACTACCAACAAACAAATCACACCTTCCGGTGATCTTAAGCGATTTTATCAGTGCGCAAAAAAAAAAATTAATAAATAAATAAAATTAAAAATTAAATATAGGCCTTACGCTGTAGAAAAGCTCCAGTTTTTCATCATTCATGCAGACTACATTATGTTTTAATAGGCCTTTCCCAAGATATGGTCGAGTGAGTCCTGTACTTGCCAAAGCCTCGACTTCAGTACGTACCATCTTGCACTGGGCTATGTACTAATCTCATACAATGGACTTCGGGATGATTAAACAATAAAGCAAAGAAGAGTTGTTGATTAAACTATATATTTTACATAATAACACTAAAGAAAAATTGCTAAGGTAATGAAATGGAGGCTTTGGCAAGTACAGGACTCATTCAACCATATCTTGGGAAAAGCCTATTCACCACTTTCACATCCTCATAATGCTTTGCGTTTTTGGGGGGCAAAAGGAGATAAAATCGTTAATATTACCATAAAGATTATATAGAATTAAAGAAAATCCAGCTAAAAAATACTTACAGGTTTATCAGAATTGCCAAAAACCAGAAAGAAAGAAATTCGAACAAGTTTATGATTAAATGTCAAGACATTTTTTCGCAAGTCCATACATTGTCTGTAACACCAAACTTTTCATCCTCCTATTCGTGTGGCATTATAACTCTGATTAAGCTGATACTCTATTTTTCAGTGATAATAGGAAATATACTTAACATGTGTATGAAAAGTTTTGAATTTTCGAACAATTTTCTTTCCAGTTGCCCCCCAAAACGCAAACCATTATGGGGGATGTGAAAGTGGTGAATTCAGTGAACAGAGAGGACACACTATTTCATAATTACCCAAAACCACCCAAATCATTTTTTAAAAGCTAGTTGCCACTCATCGAGTTGTTGCAAAATCTACAAAAACTTCAATCATCATCGGTTGATGAGTTACAAGAGATTTTAGTACAATTTTATAAGAAATTAAATAATCAAAATCTAAAGCAATCTTAGTTATTTTTTGTTTTTCAGTAATAAGCATAATGAAGCATCGAAGCAATGCTCCGCTAGTAGCCATAGCAACAGCTACCAGGACAAAGAAGAGTACGCGGAACAGAGCGAAAAGCAATCTTTGTATACTTTGGAGGAACTGAAAAAGTTGCGGAAGAAACACCATCAAAAAGATCGTCATCAGCATCATAAAACTAACCATATTCATCACCCTAAAGAACATCAGCATCATCATAGTGATTACAAAAGAAATTGTCGTAATTACACGGGACTGAAGCACTGGAAAAAGAGGTTGCACTTTGTGGAACTTCCTGTTTTTAAGTTTGGAAATTGGATTCCTTACGTTATGAGCCACTGGCAATGCTTTGGATCTAGTTGCGCACTCGCACAAGTAGCTATAAAATCAAAGTCAGGTATTTTACTGATGGACTGAATTCTTTGGGTCGAGAGGGTCTTTTTTCCACTGTCTATGGATCACTTTGAAACCCTACTGACGCGAAAAAATACGGACACGGCACAGTATAATTTGGTGCGGTGCCTTAATGCCTTTGCAGGCCATGTCTCAGGCACGAGTACAAGCGGTTATAGCGGTGCCGTACCGCAAAACGAAAGTCACCGAACCGAGTTTTGCCGTGCCGTGCTGCCGCGTGTTTTCTCGTGTACGCGCGTCTACATCTGAATTCAAACGTTACTGGTAAGGAAAGAGATAATACTTAAGGGAAACGTCAAGGTCCTGAAAGCAAATTGAGGTCCGTTTCCTAGTAAATTTAGATTAACGTTTCAGTCTTCTATCAAAAATATAACCATTATACAGTACACAATGAATAGCGGGCTTTCTTATCGTGCATCAGTATCACCAGAGCACCATTCGGGGATTTTTAGAATTGCATACATTTTGATATCTGTGGTACTGATCATATAAATTCATCATTTTCTGACCAATTAATTTTGGGTAGGTTAGTAAAATTTAATAAAACGATCATGGAATACTCAGTACTCAGTACTGCAATACGTTTGTCTTTAGGAGGGGTTATAAAAGTGATCGAACGTCTTGATGCTCGTTATGATTGGTTGCCATCTCCCCATACATTAGCTAACAATCACAAGAGCTTGAAACTCAAGTACTATGGTGACGCGTGCCGTGAACCGAGAAAAGTCCATAGCAAAAGCAAGGAAAACTACAAAACTAACAAGGAAAATCTGAAAAATACTAAGCACAAGAAGGGAATTGGGCAACTCGCCCTGGTTTCAGCTTCAGGGAATTGTTCTCTTTTTCAAAAGGTAGATTTAGCTTATCCTCCGGTAAAGTCGCTATCACACCAGTAAATTATTCTCATAACTTGTCCGCAATGTTCATGCAACGTTTCCACAACGGCTGCGGAAATCTTAAGGGGGGGGGAGGGAGATATTCATCATAAGAAAAAACTTTTTAACCCCCTTCCAAGCAAAACAAAAAGTACATAATTGTGAAAAATTTTATAGACCTCCCCTCCCTTTTCTATGTACAATTTGACTCCCTTTCAGTGTCCAATCTCTTGAAATTTTGGTGCCCCCTATGACTCTTACTGGCCGTCCCCTACAGGTTTAAATAATCGGAACGGTCCCTAACATAAGATTTCCTGTTCTGTGTCCTCTGATACCGCATGCAGCAATACTAGAGGCAGTTGTATTTCTTATGACACTGCATGGTAACTTTGCGATATGTTACATTATTCCGGTACATGGCTTTTTTCTACTGTACATGTTGTATGAGCTTTTTGAGATATCAAATTTATGCATACTTCTTATTTCTAGATCTTGCACATGTCACGAGCTAAAGTAGACGGTGTGCTTATCATACAAGAAGCCAATAAACCGATACAAGAGTTAACGTGTCATGGAAGACACTGTTATTTCCCCTTACGAGTCGCTGCCTCCATGATCCAACATAATGATGGTAATATCATTAAAGACAAGCTACTATCAGGACAAAATCTTTATGCGTCTTTTCAGTCAACTCCTCAGGAAAACTTCTTTTTTGCCATTGATGGTCAAGGAAAGTTGGCGGAAGTCGGCTTGTTTTTGTATCCTTCAATGATGTTTATGGGTTATGAAGCTAAATGGTGAGTATAAAGATAATTTACTAACGGGTACAGCTGTCATTTCTAATCTCTTAACAAATCGGTGAACAATCAAGAATTTGCTCTTGAATCAGAATCAGGCAATATTTAGCTACACGTTGCAGCATTATTCGTTGAACATGTAGTGATAAACACTTCTGATACATTTCAGGTTCAACTACAAGACTGATCTTATTCACAATTTAACAGGAAGCGCTAGAATTATTCACGTGTTTAACCACACCCTTATGAAGGGGCATAAAGGAGCTGTCACAACCATTAATCTTCCTCCAACAAAAGGTATGGAATTTATCATTGAAAACACTTTAAAGTGGGGGGGAGGTGTTAAAGTAAAAATTTAGCGGACATTGGCTTATGACATGAAAACGGATTAGAAAGAACGCCACTACATTATATAGCTATTTCCCATTTATATCCCAATCTTATCCCTGGATACCTGCTCATGAAAATTCTTAGTTCCGTTTTTTAGTAATGCTCTTGACAAAATAACGAGGGAGCCAGTTAGTCTGTACCCGGCCAGTGTTCGTTAAACAACTAAGGCCCGCTTTACGAGGAGGGAGGGTAACCCTAGCACTAGGGCTACCCTAGCTTCTATATATTTTCTCTTATTTATCTAACGCCTTTACAAGCGCACCCGGGTTACCCTACTGCTTGGGTTACCCTGTTAGTTTGATAGGAAAACCCTTCTGCCCAGGTTAAGTTTTCCCCTTGTAAAGTCGTTAGCTAGGGATAACTCGCCTTCCAGGGACAACTTTTACTAGTTCTCAGACCTCCTGTATAACAAATTAACAAACGGCCATCATGGTGGAACAAGGTTTACCCCGGGCACTAGGCTTACCCTACCTATATTTTTTTCTTGTAAAGCCGAGATATCTATTGACCCTAGCTGGCGGGTAACCTAGTACTAGGGTTACCTTCCCTCCTTGTAAAGCGAGTATATTTGGCCGAGCTCAGACAACATTTTCCCACCATCCACCACAAATATCCCGGATTCTGCACTTACATCAGTAGTCAATGATCAACAAACTGACTTGTTTCCTACAGACTTGCTTCTCTACAGAAACGTTGAACTTGACATGACTCTTCACTGTGCGAGTAGGGACGATTATGACTGTCCACATTGGGATCACGTTGTACAATTAACGATTTGTTGTGACAAGAAGAATCTATTATGTGATGAGGAATTGGGTCGATGGATAACCCCTTTTAGGAGGTAGTAACTTTCCAGGACAGGTCATAAAGTAAAGGGGGTGGGCTGGTAAAATAAAAATCATGAAGGTAGTAATTTAAGTGGCCCACCCCTTTTTCTTAGTGTTGATTTAAGAGGGCCCACCCCTTTCTTAGTGTTGATTTAAGAGGGCCCACCCCTTAAAGACTGGCACAAGAATTGATTACCACCTATTGATAACCAGCTTGACTAGTACTAATTTACTCTTAACCCACCCTTATATTTACAGGCTGAATTATTGTGAACCATCCCCTCTTTTTTACCAGCCCACCCAACCCCCCCTACCCCCCTTACTTTATGACCAGCCCCTAAAGATGATTTGTAATAAACTTGATAGCAAATGAAATGAATGAGATTTTGTTGCTTGTTTTTAACAGAGGAATAGGTCGATGGTTGACTAAGATTACTCCACTGCTGCCACTCTTTACTGGTGAACGATGTACTCTAAGAATGAGACATCCGTTTTGGGAGCGCGCATGGAGGCCATCGCTGGATATACGACTTTCTGATCACATTGATTGTAAGTTGTTTACGAATGAGATATTTTAGAATTACTATGCTTTGGCTCTGCCATGGAAGAATTGTTTATCTTATTCCTGCTGTTATTTTAGATTCTCAGAGAGCGAACTTTCAAAACATCAGTTAATTTTTTTATCTTCTTTTTAATTCTCATTCAAGATTCTAAGCATCACTACAGCGGGTATCGCGAGGACGAGTTTGTTGTTCCCTACAAAGCGATCAAGCTTTTTAAAGGCGGGTTATTCGATAAACATTACAATAAACACTACAAGCCAATCAAATTTAAGGTACCACGCAAGACTGAACGAGTCAAACTCGTTGCAACGATCACAGGACACGGCAGTGACAACCATGGATGCGCCGAATTTTGCGTAACGTCACATCACTTCGTCATAAATGGAGCATCTAACGTTCGCGTTTTCAAAAACGCGGCTACAGCTATGGGATGCGCTAATCGTGTAGAACAAGGGGTAACGCCCAATGAACATGGTACTTGGTTATATGGTCGAAATGGTTGGTGTTGTGGGCAAGACGTTGTACCATGGGTTGTGGATGTTACTAATCAAGTCCATGACAACGGTTCTGTCAATACTATCAAATATTATGGCTGGTTTAATGGTACTGATCCTAATCCAAAGAGAAATCCTGGAAATATTCTTATGAACTCGTTTTTGATTCTTTATATGTCTTCAGACGAACTTGAATGAACTAAAAATTAATTTATTTTATATAATTACAAATACAAATTTGACATATGCGGGCACATGTACGTCAGATAACACAGCAATTGCCGTTTAAGTTCGTCCAAAGGCCCAGGACACTACCATATTAAGATTGTAAATGGGTTTTGATCTGTGCAAAGATAGACGGCACGGCGCGGCACCACCAAATCTAATCGTGTTAAAGAATTAGTCAAGGAAGGTTTTGACACTCGTACCTGAGTTAGTTTCGAAACGGGTAAATATACGACGGGTGGGAAACGTAACGAGGGACTGACAGAACTTGCACTCTATGGCATGATGGATACACCGAATCGGTTTCCTATTGTTTTCTTGAGAATCATCCATCACAATGCGTAGTCATGGTTACGTTAAAGTACGTGGGTACCACTACAGCTAAGAAATTTCTGCATAGTTACTAACTTACACGAAATCCGCTTTTATGGCACCGTGTGGGCGTAGGTTTTTTTCTCTCTCTCTCTTTTCCTCGCGTATAGATAGGCTTTTTATTTGCCCGTACCGCACCCTTAATACATCGCTCCACTTAATAACATGTATATTCTACATATGCTTTGACATTTCTTGAAAACTGAAAATTTAGGATCAAAAGGTACAGCCCGTAGAAAATCTGCAGATAACTTCGCCTTCAATATCCTTAAATACCGATAATACTGTAATGTCTTTTATACGGTACAACATTACATTTCCATTATATTTTGAATAATTATCAAAGTAAAATAAGAGAGATATCGGGAATACTAAAAGTCAAGTGGAAAATCATCAAGTAAGATGATTATTGACAGTTCTGGAAATTACAATTTTGCATTCTGATATCGACTTGATAGATATTTATCTTTTCTACAAAAAAATAATAAACATATTTTCGTACTTGTACGCAACCTTTCAAGGTGCGCATCAAAGAATCGAATATAATTTATCAAAATAAGGGACTGGTCATAAAGCACAGGGGGGTGGGCCATCATTTTCAAGCACAGGAAAAAGGGTGGGTCAAGAGGAATCATGCAATACATTGGGGGTTCTCATCAATTATTGTGCACCCGGTCAAGGGAGGGGCTACTTGTAATCGTGCATGGACTAAAGAGTGGGCCAGTAAAATTTGTTCATTTGAAGTTTTGATTTTTCAGCCCACCCACCCCCCCTCCTGTACTTTATGACCAGTCCCTAAAAAGAATATTGGGCCGTTTCTAATTCTTTCCCCCTCCCGATTTCAGCATATTTTTGTAAGTTTTGGATAGGCTTTTAGACTAACAGGTCACGTGATCACAACCCCCTTTTCAGGTACCAGTGTCAAAATGAACTCCAAAAATGGAAAGAACATCTCAACATTATAGTCGTAAAGTTTCAGCTCAAAATGCTTCATTACTCGATTGCAAACATTCCCAAGAGGATCAAAAGACAAAGGCATGGCAGCCGCGATGACGTAACGTGCAATCGATCAATACAAAAGAAATGCCATGAAATATAAAATCGAGTATTTTCTAAAGAGTTTGTGCTAATAACATTTTCAAGTTCATATTTTATGCCATTTCTCCTGTGACAAACATTCACCTCACTAATATCAAGATGTTCTTTCCATTTCTGGAGTTTATTGCATTTGGACATTGTTAATTGATTTAAGGTGGGTCTGGTCACGTGACCTGTTAGTGCAAAAGGCCTATTGTCAAGAAAATAGAAAATTCTCAGATTTTTGATAATTTTTAAGGAGTAAAAAGATTCACTGGTTGAAATATTCTTTAAATACGAGATAGTGGGAACATCTTAGAAAGTGTATTTTTCACTTCCTTTCTCTACTTCTTTTCCATATATACGAACTTGCCGACGAACCGGAAGTTATTGGTCATGACGTCATGCTTTGTGGAATGTAATAAATTATTGCCTTTTGCTTGCAAACGAGGAAGAAGCTTTACTTTGCAGAGAACCAGAATTTGAAAAACTCGCTCTTGTTTTCTAGTGATGTCTAAGCAGCCTTCAGGTAAGTACCACGTAAGGAATCGCCATATTTAAAAATCAAATGGAAATCAGATGTTTCTTGTAGACGTGTGAGTTCATATTTGCAGTTGTTTTAAGATAGTATTAGCGGGTCCATAATTTTCAATATGGAGTCCTATTTTACACGAAAAGCCAACTAGACTTTCAGCTAAAAATCTAGTCTAATTTGCCATGCTGAAAGAAAGGTATTGGACGTCTGTGGTGCATAACCGAACGAATAAGTAATCTTTCGGTTAGAAATCTTGTGTATCTCGCATCGCCATTTGACTAATAGTTGTTTAATGGTTTTAAAGCCTAAAGTTTAAATCTGGCCCATATCTTATCCGTTTAATCCGAGATAAAAGGTAGACTGTTCTATTTGTCAAGGTGATTTTAAAAAAGCAGTAGAGATTGATAGTTTTAGAGAGGCGATTGACCGAAATAATCATTTCTTTAGTCGCTGTACAACGAGAAACCCATGGCGTAAACTATAAGTAATATATTTGCATTGTTTACGTCCAAGGTAACACCAGAAACTAGGTTAAGAGTGAACCATGCACCAGAAACGTTCAATATTAATTATATCTCGGCTTTCTGTAAGTTATCATTTGGAGTACAAGCAAATGCTATCAGTTTAGGACTATTTTGACTATTTCCCCCACTCTCATTATGCCAGCGACAAGAAATCCACATTCGACACCCAATAAAATAATATTACCCAAAACTGTTGCATAATTACTTCTTTATCTTTGGGAATGGGCTCGAAGTTATTTTTACCTTCTACGTCAAATGAAGTTTTTCGCCTTGGCAAAATGTTGACCAAAAAGTTTACTTCTACTTTTTTTGTTTTCGACTTAAATAAGAATTTCAAAGGGACACAAAGGCGAATTTACAGATGCACCTGCCTGTAGCTATAGGAACAAAAGACTCTTTTGTTGACGGAATCTTACACAAGCTTACAGATCTAGTATCTGGGTATTTCATAGATCAAGGCTCACTGCTCTCAACATCTACTGAACTTGTACAATATGCTGGTGAAAATAGTCTCACATATGTATACTGTGAGTCTTTATTACTATACATAGATCTAAATTTTGACTTTTTCATGAATTAATGTTACTGTATGCCTAAGAGAAATGTGCCATCTGTCAATACTGCTGTGGTGGTGCATTTGTTGAAACAGTTTTACTGTAGCTGTGATTTTATAGGAATTTTCCTTTTAAGAATTAAAATGTAGTTGATATATATATTAAAATTTCTTTAATGTTTTAGCAATATCTTTCAATAGTGCAAGGTACTTTCAAAGAGTACATAGTGACCATCAAAGTAGCATACATTTATTTGATAGATATGTATAGTATGAGCATCCAAACAGAATAGCATAAATTTAATGTGATTGTCTCTACAAGCATAAAATATAAATATATGACCCTTCAGCTAGTTTCATAGAGTATATGGCTTATGATTGTGAGCAATGTTACAATTTATGTTATTATATAAACTACAGTGTTTTACAAGGATTTCTACCACTGAGAAAAGTCGTATCTCAGCACACGTAAAAATACG
>WUAP02152232.1:0-10788 GCA_015163945.2 Stichodactyla helianthus
TTCACTAGTATCTATGAATAACTTACTTATAAACGAGGCTAAGCCTGTACAAATGAATCTGTGGTCAAGGATTACAGAGGTAATTATGGAATGTGAAACAGGACTATTCAGCCTAGTAATCAGAATGATCATTCCCATAGTCTCTCAAAGTGGTTGCCCTTATAATGTTAGGAACTAGATAATCAAATTCTATGACAAAACTTTCATCATTTCTCACTCAAGTGCAAAGCCTAGTAATTTTAAACATCTACAGTTTGCTCACCTTGCAGCCTTTATAATGAGAACTTTATCGATATCTTGTAAATGAGACAATCTTTGTAGTCTGAATCTAGGTAGATATTCTAGCTCCCACTGCATAACTTTTGATCCTGTCTTTGTACTGTGTAAACATAAGTATTCTTTTCTAACTGTAATGAGGTAATCTCCAGACAAACCAATCCTTTCTGAGTCTGAAGTTTGTATTACTGATACTTCATAAAGACCTGAAAAAGTAAAATTACAATGATTCTAGGGCAAATTGTCTTAATAAGACACTCATTGGTGCCCATAGGCCTTTAGTAATGCCACTCATGGGGTGCTCCATATTGTCTAAAATTGGTCACACACAGGAACAGTCATTTAAGAAATTTAAAAAGTGAAAGGAAGAGGGGCAGTAAAGCTAGACTAGGGAGCTGATGGTTGGGGCTAGTCCCTAAACTCACTTGAAAAGTCTAGGAATTTAAAATGAATTATAATCAATTGTAATTGAAAACAATTCAAGCAATTTCAAATGTCAAGACTACATGTAGAAATCTTCTCGAACAAATTTTTCAGTGAGAACATCTTACTGGTGAAAAGAACTTTTAAAATAACAATTATATTTCTTAACTTTGAGTGTATAAAATTCCATAGGAGAATTCATGAGAGGACGAGGGAGATCCTAGTTGAATTTCGCGAGAAAAACGATATTGCACGAGTCGCAAAGTGACGAGTGTGATATCGTTTTTTGAGTGAAATTCAATGTGGAATTCCCGAGGCCTCCACTGAATTCTCCTTGAATTTCATAGCATCTGCAGTAACAATATCATAAAATTCTACCTGAAATTGGTCAATTTTGCCTGTGAATAGTTTTTGAAAAACCTGACAGACAAACCTGACAAAAGTTGGACTCACTTAAAATGTACACCACATTTCCACAAAATATGTGAAAATCATCTGTGAGAAGTTAATATCCTACTTACCATAAATATCCCCTCCTTGTACTGAAGGAAACATCTTTGGTTCAGGTAATACTAGTTCTTTCATAAGTCTGATCCATTCATGGGTATCGAGTTCATTATAACCAGACAAAAACAATTTCACTTCATGTGCCACAACATGAAAAGCATTTTCATGAGTCCTTGAGTGTGCATGGTTAATACTCGTAACTTCATCTAATGGAATAACTGTCCTGTGTCTGCCATCTGTACAGGCTCTCTCACTGTGATAATATTCAAGCCTTGTTTTTCCTTGTTTGGATCTTCTTCTTAAGACAAAAAATTTTCTTTTCCAAGCCTGAAAAAAAGGAATATTAAGTATCAAAATGTTTGCCTTTACAATAAGTGCTGGTTGTTGGCAGTACCGATAAAAAAGGAATTTAAGAGTGTGGAGTTGCATCTACCCAAGAACAGGTGTGACAAAAAGTTCTGTCATGATCACTCAAAGATAAAATTTTAAGACCTGCCTTTATTTCCAGTTTCACAAATTTTCCAAATAACTGCTGTATTTACACTGTATATAGGGAAAAACTCAGTATGGAGTCGCTCTCTTATGTGTGAATGTTATACAGGATGAACGTTATTTTTTAATTAATACATTTAATTTTTATTTAAAAAAATCATTGACCAATACACGAGTTCATAAACAAGATAAATGTATCCTTACAACCTACTGACAGCCTACCATCAACCGGCTATTACTTTTTCTTACCAATAACCTACCCAGGGTTTTACCTGTCAGTGATTCAATTCATTTTGGGGTCTACTGAACTCCCAACCCAATAATTTAGAGGTCCCCAGTTAAAAAAAGTAAGTCCCAAGGCATACATGACTTTTGTATAACTGTCAATTTGGATTCCAAAATCTCACTTTCACATCCATTACTTAGATTCGAAGTAGAATTTCTGTTCCACTCATTTTGTCCAAGATGGCAGACAAGAACAAGATGGTGAACATTATACTGTCGGAGACTGGATTTTTAATGTCCACGATTAGTTTTAAATAAAAAATATTTATATGAAAGGTATTTCTTCATCCCTTAGGATGCAGTCTAATTTTTTTGGGAGTCCTATTCCAATTTATTTGCACATAGGATGCAGAATCCTGCATCCAGTAAAACCCTGCTACCATTACATATACCATCATCCTACTGACATTCTACTGTTAACCTACTGACAAACTACCAACAACCTACTGACACTGATTTGGAGGTCATATTGTGCACTATTACAAGTCAAGAAACTCACTACATTGCATTTATTGGCGTGACTGTTCATTCATGAGTACATGCAAAAGATGGTATAATCACAGTGGAATCAACAAGTATATACTGTAGATTCAGTCTTACAAAAAAATCAAAGCACTTGTTTGGGCCATTTGAACATTAACTTTGTTCTTCTTTAAAAGACACGGATAATTTTTTTTTTTCTTTTTTTTTTTTCTTTTTTCTTTGCACATGCAGTACTACAAATTTATTTTAATATTCAAGCTATGGAAGATATATCTGGTTATAATAGTTTTCATATTTAGTCATTCTGCCACCATTGCCTATCGTATGTTTTATTTATTACTGCAACATTATTATGTAACTGATTGTACACATAAGCTGATTGGTTCCCACTGGAAACACTGGTGTCAGGAACTGTGTTAATAGTGCATTATACAATATATGACTAGTCTGATTCATTTTTAGCTTAGCTAGATCTACATGTACATAGAGTAGTTGAGTAGTTGAAAACAATCAGATTGCATGCTTCCCCAATAATTTGGCACAACAACTGGTTTACTGTACTTAATTAAATATTTTTTAAATATTAAAATAGTTTGCTTTGGGGCATGCATAAACCACTGACATTTTATCTGGTTCTGACAAGAATCTGTCAAAACCAGTTATTGACTGTCATTTTTTCAGGTAGTATTCTGACATCTAAATTGGTCATTAAATGAATGCCAATTATAATCACAGGCTGGGGTGTTACTGTCATTAGTTCTGATCACTATCTACTGATATTGTAGTGGGGTAATTAATACTATTGGCAAACAATATTGTTGCCTGAGGCTTAAACAATGATGTGATAGCCATACAAATTTGTGAAAAATAAGTCTTGATAACTGTGTGACAAGGCTGGGGTGTTATTGTCCATTAGTTCTGATCACTAGTTACGGATATTGTAGTGGGGTAATTAATATTTGGAAAACAACATTGTTGCCTGAGGCTAACTGTGATGTGGTAGCCATCCATAGAAGTTTGTGAAAATAAAGTCTTGATAACTGTACAACACATAAATGTACCATGATTCTAAACACACAGTAGTGGTTAAGATTAGCCTTCATTATGGCATGTAGATGGTATCTCTCATCGACACTTGAGAACATGTGGACTCCTATAACTGTAACTGAATAATTTCATTGAAAAACCAGTACAATATTAATTTAATTAGGATGTCATGAGAAGTATTATATTTTCATTAACTGAACATGCAGTGCTTTTAGAACTTCCAACATTAATCAACACGAACAGTTTCTCAGGATTTATTATATGACGTGTATGTGCCTAAATGTTCATATTTTTGCATCTATTCCACATTTTTTTTAATGGAACTGCCTAGCCATTTAGTGTTTTCAGCTGGCAGTCACAAAAAATTCCAGTGTCGTAACTTAGAGGCTGAGTATACTATAGTTTGCCCAGGTTTAACTAACAGACAGAATCACTTGCCACTTCTTAACCAGGACAGGACAGTTTGGCTTGTATAGCATTTCTGCTATTTTATTTATTTTTAATATGGAACTGCTGGCCATTTAGTGTTAACAAATCCTTGTCTGGCTACCAGTCATTTAGCCACTTATTTATCATAATATGCATCTATATCATATTTCATCCCTTCAGTCAATGAAATATAAGTTAGTACAGTACATGTACAATGTAATTTAAACACTATAACTTTATTTTTGTAGCCTGCAGGTTTTAATCAAATAAAACTAAAACTTTAGTTACAACTTTACACTAACATTTTGAATCGTAGAAAATTTATCTTCCAGAAATTCCCTAGCAAAGTTTTTTAATATTTCTTTGTCTGCCAATAGATAATAAGTTATGTCTCTTTGAGCGTTAGCTTTCTCCTGTATGAGAAAAGTTGGGAAACATAAGGTCAAAAAAGTAAGAAAAATAGGTCGGTTTTATAAAAACCTCTCTGTATGTAGACACCTTGCAAACATATCCAAAGCAGTTTGGGAAATGCTGCAAGGGGTCTTTTGGCTCTCGTGAGATAAGAGACTTTTGAAGTACCTCCTTTAGTTAATAGGATGAAAAAAGTGCGTGCCCTGAAGGGTAGACAGGGTGATACACCGCGGAATTTGTTGTACTCAATCTTGTAGTGTTCAATTAATCAAAGTAAGTTTAATTTGCGTTTCAAATTCCTTTGATCTAAATTCGGTTTACTCTTGAAAAAGGCTAAACTTTCCTGAAAAATCTTAGATTCCCGAAGTAATTTAGCCATGACTAACGAATAAACAACATCTTGAAATCTTAGTAATCTTGGAAAATAGAAATCCAGACGCCCCCCCGCGTTGTATGAGCTGTAACGCAATATCTTTTTTATTGTTCGAGTAATTCAGTAAAAATATGAACAATCGAAACTGTTCCAGCAGCTACAATATTATCATTTCCAAAACTAATGCTAACTAATCATTTGAAATCCGTGAATTTTATGGCCCACGAATGTCAAAAAATCAAAAATTAGGTTCTCGAATGACGAGACAAGTCAGGGAAATTGTTTATCGATAGCGTTCTAAATATAGAAATGAAATACATATCGAATTTCGATAATATTATGAATCATACACGCAAAGGCGCGTAAATCGTATTCTAGTGGAATCTATGAATGAAATTTTCTTAGATCCACCTTTATAAAGACAACAAAAGGATTTTGGATTTTAAAAGTCTTTTTTTTTCCAGCTTATTAAGCTTAAATTTTTTCCGTGCAAGTCAACTAATGATGAATCGGAAACGTACTACAAATACCTTACATCCTTTCATTAAGGAAACCGATTACCATTATTAATTTCAATATTAAACTGAAAAAAGAAAACAAGTCTTGTACGTTTGGTGCTTGGATCGTCGAAGAATATGTGTTGTTTACATATAAGGTCCACGCCGTCGTACAGGCCTTCGATCCATAACAAATGCCTCGTCTTTTACTGCTAAATCCCAAATAATTTTACTTCATTTGTCAGGCCTTGGGTTCTGATGATTTCTACTTTACTAGACCAGGACAAGATTATTCAAGACTCGAGGAATAAAGGAGTTATTAGCTGACAAGCTTGTTGTTTATACACGTTCAAATTTACGTGAGAAGAATAAATTATCGCAAGGCAATTTTCCTTGAATGTATTCAAATCAGCATCAGTAGTAATAGTAAAACTAAAATACTTTGTATCTCAAGTACATACCTTTTGGGCTACTTTACGTTGCTTTCTCGGTAGTTTCATGTCTAAATAACCACATTTAACCAGGTCTTCATAAGTCGCCATGTCGGTCTTCATCGACAAAAACCATAAACAATATCTCCCAACCAATTTGATATAAACATGAAGATGGTCTTAAAAAACACACTGTCACCCCAATAAAAAACACGAACAGAGACCTGTGCTCTGATTAGAGGCCCCTAACTAATTTAGGCGATACTAATAGCCCAAATTGGTTGAAGAAAATGAGTTTTTTCGAGTCTCTGTGGGAGCGTGTTGTTTGTGTAAGACAAGAATTCAACTTGTTTTGATTCACATGCTGTTATACAGTAATAGAGTGATGGGTTCCAGGCTACAAGACCGTGTCTATCACATGGATAGAAGGGGTGGCTGCAATAAAAAATTATGGGTTTCAGTAACATGTTTTCATCATGTGACTGCGAGTGTCAAATGAGATAACATAAATTCGGGTTGAAAAACAATAACAAGTGCTTTTGAATTTTCTTTTGTAAAGCGAGGGAGGGGGTGGCTTGAATAGTAAATTATTCATTTTTGGTTGTGTTGTCGTGCGTAGTGGACTGTTATTGTTTTTAGATGGGATTTTTGAACAGTTACTGCGCAAAAAGTTAGATTTTACTAGTACTGATTTTCCCAGATATTTCTTTTTCAGGAGCTTGGTTTTTGAAGGTTTTCCAGCTGATCTAGAACTTTCAAAAATGTCAAAATTAAGAATAAAATTAATCAAAATTAAAAGCATAAGAGCAGATCGCTGCTACTTTTAATTTGCTGATATTTTCTGCTTTTTTAGCAATCACTCGATCAATGACTCTCCGTCAGTAAGAAAGTGTAAGAAACGTATACCCAAAATCTGCTCTGCGCCTAAAAATCCACTTATTCCGGACTTGATAGAGGGCTTAAGGAGTAAAATGGAACTGTGGGTTGCCTATTTTGCCATGTGAAAATGGGATTTAGGTGACTGGGAGTGGGAGAAAAATAACATAATAGGAATGAGAAAATACTTTTGAGAAAAGTGATTGACTTTCTTATGAAAAATGTCCAGGTGTGATGATTATACAGCGTAATGGAACTATGAGTTTACAGTTCACATATATATGCTTTTATCAATATTTATGGTAATTATGCATGGCACTGAGGCTATGCGTGCAGGGATCCAAACATGGTGGTGGTCTTGCCCAGTGAGGTTTTGACACTTGTCGGTTTTTTCGTGTTTCTTTTTCTCTTGTAAAAGAGTATTTTCGCAAAAGAACTTATCGAGAATAAATTGTGAATAAATATTGAGTTAAATTGTGTGCACTTGTCCACGGACGGACGGACGGACGGACGGACGGATGAATGAATGAATGTACCACGTTTATTTGTGCACGGTGGTTCCATAAATTAAAATAAATGATTTCATTTGAAAGCTGTGAGATAGAGGAGGAAGGAAGTGGGAAAGGGTAGCTAACGTACTATTTTACTAGTGATGTTGTTATGAAGTTTCTATTTTAATTAACAACAAAAGGTTTACATAGTCTGTGTTCAACAGACCACTTTCAGCAATTGTCAAAGTAGTTCAATTTGGAGGACAAAACAATAGAATTTTATCCTCTTGAGTATCGAAGACTGAAAATATCCCATTGTTTTGTCTTACGAATTGACTGCATTGGGAATTGCTGAAAGGGGTCATACACTTCGAATAGACCAAATCCACTTGGCCGTAATGTTTTCCCATTTCAGACTATGTCAATCTCTTGAGAATAAGATTCTTTGCTTGAGGCTCATCCACTCAGCATATTAATGTCTCTTCTCAAGCGCTACCGAGAAACGAAGAAACAATACCCAAGGGAATGACACGTGGTCTGAAATGGAAAAACAAATACGCCCAAGTGGATTTGGTCCATTTCTTTAGTTTTGCAACATTTCTTTTAATGCAGGTACTCGGGGACTTACGGTGTATCGAAAACCATTGAGGTGTATGCAGTCGAAGGTCTAAATGGAATGTTGTCTAAAGGAAATAAAGACATCATTTTGGTAAGTGCGTTTATCAGATAGTTAGGATTTTTATTCGTTAGCCGGGAAAATCATCTCTTATGATGCTATTTTTGAAGCAAATTCTCCATCCTTGTCCCGAAAATGATTTTTCCAGTGTCATTATCTTAAACTGCATGAGATGTGTTACATGGCTTCTACATACTGCGGTCTCAATGCAAACTTTTGGAGTTGTCTGAACAATTTATGCGGCTTTGGATCAAGATGCCGGGTCACCCACTACTTGAAGGACAAAATGGATTGGCTAAGAGAAGAATACAAAAGACATCAAAATGGAATACAACGCAGCAAACAATAGCAAGCAAAAACAAAAGACAAGTTGATTCCTTTTGTTTTATTATCTGTTTGTTTTGTTCTCTCAGCCAATCCTTGTTCTCCTTCAGAAGGTAGTGGATTACCTAAGATGCCAGGGGCTTATCCAGGATTTGGAAAATGGTGTTGACTGTTACAGGGTCCTCCCGCAATACCACAGGAAACCCATAAAAAGAGAGAAAATAGTGAAAATGGCGTCTCAAATTGATGGAAAATAAACTTGAGAACTTCAAGTAAACGGAGTGAGAGGTTATCCGGATAAATGTTTTCAGTTACTACAGAAAGAGCGCCATATTGAAAAATGTGTTGCGCACGTCAAGCTATGGTGGATGCACTCCGTAAGGGAACTATAGTCTGTACCCATAAATGTGTGCAGTCTTTGTAATGACATCTTCGAATCCTTAGTCCCGTTTATAAGTCATTTGATAAGGACAATACACAATAGCCCCTTGGGGACCCAGTCAGTTGGGGTGCAAGACCTATTAGGGCTTTCGTCCGTTCCCAGAATCGTAAAGTCATTAAACTAAACCGCTAATTTTAGATAGCATTCAAAGAATCTTATGATGCTGAGATTCAAATAAGCATTGTTAATAAAAGTGCTCATGGCTTAGGTTTGACAAAGTGGGGATGACCGAGCGTTTCTATAAAATCATTTAAACTAAAAAAAACACAATTTGATGCTAGGCATTCAGCTTTTTATTTAATGCGGTTTTAGTTTAGTACATTGGTTGGTTTGGCCGTTACCAATCGCTGAGTTTTTACCACTTAAGTCTACTATGGATCTTCCATTTTCTATATGACGAATCACAGACTCTTGTTTCCGTTTCTACGTGGTACACACTGCGCATGTCAGTTCTCTTCCGTCAACATATGGAAGACAAGGCAGAGAACCACACCTTCCCTCCACGGGATACAACAGAGCACCATCACGATTGGCATGGGTCCCTGGTACAGCCTCTGCATCTTGATCAACACAGATAAACTCTGATGAATGAGGATGGCCATAATACTCAGTCATGAGGTATCCATGGTACTCTCTTGTCCATCCCGCGGGACACTCGTCAGTCGCAGGGATCATCAGCTTGGTACTTCGTGTTTTGACATAACACACAGCACAGGGTGCTTCATGGTCGTGAATGTTGCTTTTTATCAGTGGGTTAAAGCCACTCACTTGGTATTCTGTACCGTACATGTAGCCAGCATACTGGTGACCATCTTTGTACCTTCCATATTTGGGGGTGTTAGGTAGACACACGTATTTAGACCCTCCACCTTTATGAGAATAGTGCTCACCTCCCATACGACCTGTTGTCAAAGCAAAGAAAATGACTCTGCAAACGAGTAAAAGCGAGAGCCCTTGAAAATACTTTTCATTTCAATAGACTGCTACTTTTGGAACATAGTGTTTTCCCATCGGTTCCATACATTGATATGACATTCAATTTGGTGACTGGTGCATGTGCATTCTAATGACTGGAAATAAAATGAACGACCGTGTATAACGTGTTTCCCGATCCAACTCTGAATATACGAAAGAACATGGCAAAATTAGCTTTCCTTGAGAATTTAAGCTTGGCATTTGAAATAGTTTTTGCGTAATGCGGTTTTGGAAAACCTTAAATTTTACAGAGAATTTATGGGCACATTAGCGCTGTTGCAACACAGAAACTTTGAAAGCTGATTGAAACGATTGATTTGAAGCGAACAATGCTTTCCATATTTAGATGAAGGGGACAGGGTGGTTTACTTATATGGAGATTGCGCGTCATCATCCTGCATCAAGGATAGTAGGATGAAATTGTATTTTGGGCCTACCCTCTTAATTTTTAGTAAAATCAAACATAACTAAAGCCGGGCTTCCTGTGTCAATGACGTATTTGCGGTTTTTTATAATAAAATATTGCGGGCTCATCAAAGGATATTATCACGCAGGGAAAGAGGATAAAAAGGCTCTTTATCTTCATGTTTATTCATCGGAGGCTGGTTTAACTATAAATAAAGCATTTGCAGACATGTCAAAGTGAGTAAAAAGGGGTTAATTTGATCGACTGACAAGCATTTTGCCCCTCTACAAAGCAAATATTCTCCTATAGCCCGTGCACAGATTACAGTATATGTTTCGAACTATGTTTCGCTGTTCATCGTTCCTGATCTCGCTATTGGGAAAACATGAAATGAATCGCGGTTCTACCTACTAAAGTACTCTCCCAACTTTCCCAGTGCACCCAGAACTAGATTTACGAACAGCTAAACATTGACCATTTCTTTTGTGAGCTAGAGCTTTTTCACGCTGAAAACGGTTTATATTCTTTTGCAAAATGCCCTCCAGCTGGCTAGCGCGCAGAAAATGTTGTGATTTGAGAATTCATCAAGCCATTTTTGTAAAAAACATTTTTTAGAAATGCTCTCGAAAATCATCAAAAAACGATTCTTACAGTAAATTTTAGAAAAGAAGACATGAATTATCTACAATGTGTCTTTATCGATATTCCAATAGTTAAAAGCAATTTTTTGCTTTAAAAAAGGGGCTTCAATTAGACTTTGGAAACGGTTTGACGCGTCAGCGAGCGCGAGCGTGCAGCACTGTTTGCAATCGTCACACAAACTGGGCTACCGTTGGTACTGAGAATTCAGAACCAGGCTATATAATTATAATGACGAAACAACTGGCATCGAGCTCAAAGCGATTGAAAATGATCACGTGGTATGTAATCTGTAAATTTCATTG
>WUAP02152243.1:0-10784 GCA_015163945.2 Stichodactyla helianthus
CAATGGATAATTAGGCGGTCTTCTTTGATGTAATTAGGTTCGGTTCATGGAAAGTTCGACGTCTGAACCGGGCCTAAGTTCATTTGCATTAGATTCGGCACGTGAAATTCGACGTCTGAACCGGGCCTAAAACATCTTTTCTGTGCGAGTTTTAGGTTTTGTTTGTTTGTTTTTTTTTTTGTTTTTTTTTTTTGTATCTTTAACCAATAAAAAAATCCATCGCAGAAGAAGCGATTGACTTCACTAATTCTAAACGAGATTTTCAGATTTTTATTTTTCCTCTGTGAATTAGTGTTTTTCGTTATTTTCCTTTTAAAACGCAGAAAGGAGAACATATTCAGTCAATGTCGCTAAGAAAACGTTGGTTTTTCATAAGCTGTACATAAGAGACGAGATAAAAAATAACGAAGATTAGCCAGCTGCTCGAGTCGAAACGTCAGTCACTTTGTCACTACTGACAAACCTTTAGTAAACGTTCCCCTTTACAGTCACAAACTAAAACCCATTTTGCGCCTAGGAAATTAAGGCCCGAGCTCGGAGCTCCTATACCCATTTCTAATAACATCATTATATTCATATAATCGATAATATATTTATATATATTCATATATATATTTCTCTCCTTGAGTAGTTTTGATTTTGTAAAATTAATATTATTATTAGTCCATATCTTATTTATATCTCATATTGGTCAATTATCTTTGATTATTTTCAATATTCTTTCTCTTCTGTAAAGGTATATTTTTTGTACTCGTTCTCAGATTCCGATCGTTTATACTTGACCGTGGCCAACTGGTTAAGCCTGGGAACGAAGACAGCCACTGTGGTAGATTTTCATTTAACTGTCTTTCAGACATTAGTTTCGCGAGAAAAATCATCCAAAGAAGCCGAGTTTCCGAACACGATCGATAACTCTGAGCCGATGTGTTCCTCGGATGCTAGAGGGACCAAAGTCTTACTACGATCCGTACCAAAGTACAATCGATGCCAGTGACGAGAGCTCTCCTCCTCAGAAATGTTATCGATAGGCTTTTCATCCAAAGGGCCATTGATCTTGATGACGTACGAAGGGACTGAGCGACGTTTATTGGACGAGAACGAAGGTTCGATAGGAGGAGCCGGCTTGATGGATTCCAGTACATCGGGTGAAGAATCGGACCTCAGGCCGGTTTTTATGGCTTGAGGGGTCGTTATGGAGGTACTGGGGCCGTTAGGTAGAGGAGAGTGCGTGGGTAAATTGAGACACGGAGTTTCATCTACTTCTGTATTGTACGCATGCGTAGAGTTATTACTACTGCTGACTTCATCGAACTGTTTCCTTCCACTTTCATTGCGCCCGTGATGAGTGGTGGCTTGTTGTTGCGGAGCATAAGAAACGATGCCATCAAGCTGTCGCTTAGCAACCACTGACGTAGACGAACACGGATACATAGGAATGATGTCATCAAGGATATTATTATCAGCATTCCAGTCCTCGTTTTGGTCTTGTAGACGAGGAGAATTGAGACGCTCCATTGCTAACGCGACCTCTCGGGGCCATTCTGACATGGCATCGAGAAATTCTTCATCAGATTCGTCTATTCCGTACTTCGAAGGGCTTGAATCCGACGACAACACATCTAAGTCAACTTCACCCAACGTTTTCTCATCCAAAATCGTCTCTTTGAGTTCTTTATCGAAAACATTCACATCGATTTTCCCAATATTCGAATCCGCGTCGTTTTGAAGTTTTTCTGTCTCTGCTTCTTGCAATAAATTGAGATCCATTTTCTGCGGGGAAGTATTTTGACTTGCTGACAAACCAAGTTTTCGACTTTGCACTTGGGGAGGACTCGGCAGAGTTCTGTTTTCTTCGTCCAGATCTTCAATGATTGGCAGTCCTTGTTTCTCTAATTTGGGTTTACGTTTAGGAGAAACCACTTCTTTTACTGGTAAATTCGAATCCTGTTGAGGCTTCATGCCGTCTTGCTTTTGCCAATTGGAATCTTCTTTTAGTTTTTCTATAGACAACTGAACTGGTTCTCTGTCTAGATCAACAGGAAGAGACAAACTGCTCTTCATTACCTCCAACTCGATTCCCTCAGGCTTTTTATTCGAAGCGCTGGATTCCCCATCTTCAGAGAAAGAGCTTGGCAGACCTAGTTTATGTTTACGCTCCTTACTTGCTCCTGAAAGTTCAGATGTTTGGTTTCTTCTGCCTCGATAACCTGTTCCTCTCTTGTGCTCAAAAGGAGAGTCAACCGTATTCAAGTTGGACCCATTTTCGGTGGTCTCGATTGACGGATGCTTATGCATAAGCCATTTCTTGCGTCTCTGGTCTTGACTGGGACGGCTGGTGTCTGTATCCATCGCCGAGTCTTGATGTTTAGTCTCGGTAGAGAACGTCACGGTCTTCTTGTTTGGTTTGTAGTCATTTTCCTCTTCACCATTGTCTGCCTTTGTTTTGTCTTGATCATTTAAGCGCCCAGTGGGTGGAGTACTTAGTAGAATGGTACTTTGTTCTGCCGCCTCATCTGGTTTGGGTTTGGTGTTCCCCTTTAGAATGTTCAGCTCGTCATTGAAGCTCTCAATGACTGCTTTCTTGCAGTTACACACGTGATGTGGTCGAGAAAGCCTGTCTAATGCCTGTTGTTTGAGAGCGCGTTCTGTTGGCGACTGTGGGATCAGACTGGACACCTAGACAGATGGATATAATATACTTAGTATACAGCTGTTTCAAAAAGGTTGTGCCGCTAAAGGCGATAAAAACCGAAAAGATGGACTACCCTGCATAGCAGTATTCTCAGTTACCAGACCCTTCTCGGCCAACTCTTTACTGTTTAGAGAGGGTCTGGGAGAATTATTCAAAATGGCGTCTGACCAAATCTCCGACGATGATTGGTCAGTTCACGAGTTACGTCATTTTTTGTCCTCTGCAACCAATCACCGATTAGCTCGTATGATTCAAATCGAGGCGAACAGGCGAGAACACGTGCTTAGCAGGGTAACTATGAACATGCGTCATGGACAGACGAATCATAGCAAAAAGAAATAATCAGAAATTGTAAAATTGCTTGTTCCGTCGGCTACTAGCAGCACTAAACTTTGAGCTTTTCTTGCCAAAGGTAGCCTCCTGCGCAGACATCCTTAGGGTCGTCACGCAACGCTTCCCTCTCCACGAGGGAAGGACCCTAAGGGCGTCTGCGAAGAGGGCTATCCAAACGTTGACTGAAGCATTATGACTAACCTTGGTCTGGATGAGGGGCATAAGTATTATGACTAACCTTGGTCTGGATGAGGGGCATAAGCATTATGTAGAGCGGTGTGCGGTATGAGACGACGAAGTGGATGAAATTCCAGAAGGCTGTGCTGCCTGCAAATACAAGAAACAATCGATAAACAACAGAAAGAAACAATAGTGTAGAACAAAAACGATATAAACTAGTCAACGGTTAAACAGATAAATAATAAACTTGGCATCATCAAGAAAAACAAATAAAGAAACAAACAGACAGACAAACAGACAAACAAGCAGACAGACAGACAAAAAACAAGAAAAGGCGTACAAATCAAAACGAAGGAAATACAATAAAAAACTAAACAACCCTGGACGAGGTACTCCTTACACTTCTCCTTTTGCTTACGTACCAACTTGGTTATCAACGATTTTATCTATTGCATTGAAGATCTTGAACCATTCTGTAGACAACTCGTCCTCGAAACAAATCACAAGTATCTTGAGGCCTAGGGGAAAAAGGGTTGAACTTTAAACCAAGTTTCAGACAGAATTGAATAGCCGATGTTCCTTGCCCCATTTCGGGGGGGGGGGATGGAGGGGTAAGGCTTCGTGCAAAATCACACTGACTTATTCTGTTGTCACTCTTTTCTCTATGACTTGTTCGCGGTTCACTCGTAAAAATATACTTTTAAGCAACAGAAAAAGTCAAAGAAATGTCAGTCGTTTCGAGCCACGAAGAGTGATTTCGCACGAAGCCTTGCCTTCATGCATCATTTTCAAGAACGCGGAAGTGGGCTACTGGAGTTGCTTTATAATAAACACAAATATAAGAACTGACCTAGGTAGGCAGCATCGTACAAGCTGTCAGGTATTGTATCGATATGCGTTGCGCCGCTTGGTGTAAAAGCATCTGAGATCGACAAGGCTCGAGGGGCTTCAGTCTCGTCCTCTATGACGGACAGACGGATGGGTGGCGCGCCTGGAGTTTCAGAATTCTTGGTGGTGACAACGCGAAGGAAGCACTTGAGAGCAAAAACCACGTCCTCAGGGGATGCATGTGGGGAATCTGAAAGGAAAGGTTGAAGGAATTGCTCTTATACCAAGGTATGGAACAGTGTGTCTCAACGCTGTGATTTCTATGGGGTTGGCAACCTATGTGTGTGGAGGTTCGTTCTCTCCCTCGTCGCGAGGGTTTTTCTTCGCGGTTCTCCGGTTTTCCTCCCTCCGTAAAAATCAACATGTGAGTTGAGTGTTGTGTGCTGTAAATATTGAATGTAGTGGTAGTGTGTGTGGAGTGAACCTCACGGAAGAACCCCTTACAAGGAGAGATATTTTTAAAATAACAATAAAACTAGACCAAGGAATTTCAGTTCAGTGGGAAGAATAAATAATCAAAACTTGTTTACTTAACAAACCTGGTCTTCGAGAACCAAGTCTCACTAGAATCGGCAACAGAATCCTTACGAAAACCTTCTCTGTTCGAACTGGATAGCCAAAGTCCGAACTACCTCCACACAGTTCTTGAAGAGTGTACTCGTTCTTTAGAAGAAACATCAGTCGTGCGGCGAGCTTCATGATTGTGTCGCAGAAGAACGCTGGCGGTGCACATATAGGTGCCATGGGAAGAAACGCTGTGAGGGAGATGGTAACCGAGGGACGCTCCTCCAGAACAAAGCTAATACATGTGGTCACAAGAGACTATATAGAAGATAAAGAAGACACTCGAGTGAGAATAAGGCGAAGATTCATTCATTCAGACTTGGTTTAGTGGAGCGGGCGTTATTTTTGTGCGACTGAGTAAAGAAGCGAACGGACAAATAGGTGAACAGGAAAAAGGAATTCAGAAAGAAGGTAAAAATGTATAGCAAACTTTCGAAATATGAGCGACAAAAACAGGTCGATAAAATTCGTACGTTATTCTCGATACTCGAAACTTTTAGTGTCAATGACTAATTCCCCTTATTTTATATTTCAATATTTGTTCATCTTTTTTTCATGTCCAGAACAGACTTGCGAAGTCTGGAATAAAGTTTGTTACTTTTTGTTCGCGGTTTTTCGAGCATGCGCAGCAGCCTTTTTACTTGTGGCGTTTCGATAGGTAATAGCTGTGTATGTTACCTTCAAGTATTGAGACTTGGCAATGTACGTCTGACGACACAAGACCATGTAGATTCCTGAAAACAGATAGGAAAATGAAAGCGTAAATATGACCTTTGCAAAGGCAGTCCTTTGTGTTCAGTCTGACAGCGGCCTGCAGGAGTGTGAACATCTCTGGCCTCAGAATGACCTCCTGACCTCCAATAAAACATAACGGCCCGGTACTCAATC
This sequence comes from Stichodactyla helianthus, assembly GCA_015163945.2. Lineage (NCBI taxonomy): Eukaryota > Metazoa > Cnidaria > Anthozoa > Actiniaria > Stichodactylidae > Stichodactyla > Stichodactyla helianthus. The sequence goes on from WUAP02152243.1 coordinate 5,546, forward strand.
AACTAAGCCAAGCTGGAAGCGTTTTCCAGAGAGGAAAACAAAAAGAAAACGACGCACCTTGATTTAATAAAATTATCCAGTCTGATACATACCTCTGACATACGAATCAAGTGCTTTCCATTCAATGTTCCTCTAGAAAGAAAAAGATACCTTCAATTAGGTTGGAAGTTTAAAGCACCATGATAATCGACTCGAGAAGAATTCGTATGAGTGACAGCGAAATATCATAACACACGCCACGGTCAGGGTACGAAATTGAACCAATCACAGCCTAGCGACTTTTGTGTTCATATCCAATCAGCTAATGCTGGGACAAGGCACCGGTACGGCACGGTACAACAAACGAATGAATTTTTTCACATTCATACGAATCCTGCTCAAAAAACGACGAAGAAACGAACTTATGCGCATTATAATGTGAAGAGTGATGATGAACAACGAAGGAAGTGTCGGTAGGAAGTCCAGCTTCGACATGGAACCTGTTTTGTACATAATTTATTCCGTTGTGAGTGAGCTGTGGAAGTATATCATAGGAAACTCATTGATGTCGAGACTGAGAATGAAATGTCGATCGATCGCTTCCGGAGCTTCATCGCAAGTTCGTCACACGTGATCAAGAAAATGAAAGATTTTGTACGATCTTCGAGAAATTTTGATGTTGCGATGTTGCACGAAGTTTTGATGTTGCACAGTGAAATAAGATTCTACGTGTAGATTTCTGAATGATGAAATAAATGAGGGTCAACGAAATGATCTGATTGCCGGTATCGCATCGTGACAAAATATGTTGAATGACTGGTCTCCATGACAACGAAAATATTCCGCACTTGTCTACCTTAATTGTTTTTTTTCGGCGGCGGGAACCCTTAACCTGATGAAAACAATAATTAGTACTAAGTGAAACGCACATCACAGGCTTAAGCAACAAAGATGGCGGCTATCAAATCCACAGGGAGCCCGAAGCTCGTAGAAACAGATGAGAAATCCACAAGAAATCCAGACGTAGTAAAATACGTCCAATCCACAGGGAACCCGGCACACTGACTTACCACAAGGTCTGGTTTTTGTATCAGTTTGTCGAATATTTTGCTCAGTCGCTTCAGAACAAGGTTGACTGCAGGCTCAACTGCTTCTGGAAGCCAGTCGATTACTGGCAGAGCATGAAGCATGTACCTAGAGGCAGAAGAAGAATTCAGAAGCATGGAAGACCTGGGGGGTGGGGGTAGGGGTGCATGGGGAGACAGCAACAACATGGGGGGGAGGGGTTGGTGGGGTTGGACGGATGTACACATTGAATGAGAACCGAAGACTAGTGACACCGCTGTCCATACCTTTGCACTCCAGGGCTGCTCATCGTGACTGGGTCATACACTGCAAGTTTCATCAGTGAATACATGATCTCAGCGAGAAGCTGAAACAAGAACAGAAATGGTGAATGATTACCAATATGACGAGGCCAATTAGGATGGAAACGCTGACCACTGATTACCCTGCGACATAGGACCTCTCGCCTCGGCCCGGTGCTTCTCGGCCGTCACGGGACGGAGGGGAAAAGAAAAGCACTGGAACGAGCGTAACCATTAATGTCAATAGTGAATACTTCGTTTGAGTGGAAAAGGTAAGAGAGTTTGACACTAAAACGGGTTTCGCTATGAACAGCCAATCAGAAAGCGTAAAAAAGAAATATCACCAATCAAAATGCTTCATAATGACACGACAATTTACCCGCCAATTTTTGACGGAACCTGGTTCAACAGAAACATTTTCAGTGCTGGTGAGAAAACTTAAGAGCACCATGACTCTCAAATGGTTTCCCATACTGAGCCAATCAAATACCACGAAATTCACATCAACCAATCATGGTACTCCACATCATCGCTTAAGTAAAAAGAGTGTATAAGTGTGCTTACTATGATGCTGATGTCATCTAACAAGTCTGGTATCGTCAGTCTTGCTGGCAGGTTTTTCTTGAGTATTTCCACCCGGCTCGTGCACATGCTCACGTAGTCAGCCACCAACACGAGTAAAGCGTTCCTTGGTTTACGGTAGACTTCCAGCGCTTCCATCACTTCATTTTTCTCTTTCAAGGCCCGCAGACGCTCGAGTAATGGAGGACCGTGTCCTTGGTAAACGAAAAAGATATGTATGTTAGCCTGTAGATTCCCTAATGAGGAAAATCAGGAATGGCGGTGGATTCCGGATTCTAGGAGCTGGACTTCGAGTTCCGCCTCCTATAGCTTCTGTGTCTAGGGAAACTGGCCCTTTTGATGCATTATTCGAAAACTACGTCATTATTTCCATGAGTAATAGCGACCGCGATAACTTGGGCTTCTATTCACTACAATATTACTGAAATAATTGCATTCTGGTCTAGCTTGGGGTACAACACCTTACAAGGTATGCGTGATGAAAATTAGGTGTTTGTACCCAATTGTACGCAAACTAGACTGCAAAGCGCTAACTGTAACTTACGTGCTTCTCCATCTTCGTCGTCATCATCGTACTGTGGATCTTCATAGCTACTAATACTGCCTTTACTGACGTTAAGTGATGTGGTGGACTGCCAGCTGCTGTGTTGCATGTGGGTACGATCCGTCATGGATTTGAAGCTCTGGAAATGAACAAACGACCTGGAGAGGAAAATAAAGAAGAAACACTCAAAGTTTTGTGAGTATGAGTGGTTATAGGCCATTTGCATGATGGCGTATTTTACTACCAAGACCAGAATGCTTTGTGTGGCTTCTTCTGGGAAGCACGGGTGGCGTGCGCTGCTAATGCGTCGCCTCTCATCGATGCGACACGGGTTCGAGTCTCGGCGGGCTCAGTGTCGTATGTGAGTAGAGTTGTTTGTTGGTTCTTTCCTGTGCTTCGATGGTTTTCTCCAGGTTCTCCGGTTTTCCCCCTCCGCAAAAATCAACTTTCAAATCCTAATTCGATCTCAGGGCCTAGATGAAAATTACGCCATGTAACTCTAGTTACCCTGCTTAAACAAAGTGGATTTTATTTATTGTCAGGCAAGTTTCACCAATTGTGTCTTTATTTTCAGGAGAGTACAGTCCGTGCAAACTTTTTGATGACTGTAGCACAAAGTATACCACGTGACGGCTGGGGACAAATCGGTGAATAGTCCATTTGCATGATGGCGTCATTTTACTACCACTAACAGAATGCTTTGTCGAAATGCTTTGTTATTCAATGTTGTCTGATTGCCGTAGGAATGTACTAACAATTGAACAAATTATCAACACGATTTGTTAATTTTTTCCTCCTTAAAAACAGCAAGGACATTTTAAACCAAGGTTAAATAACAAGATTTGTTATATTTAAGAGAGCGAACTCTACTTCATGAAACACAGAAAATTTGTTGTGCGAGAAGTGCTAATACGTGCAACATTGACTCTGCAACTTGCAACAATAATGTTGCATGACAAGTTGCACGATTTTGTTGCCCGTATTACCGTGCCTTTAGATTTTAATAGAGCGGTTTTTGTATGAGTGGGAAACGGTAAGGCGAATTCTTGGCCGTACTGTAGCAGTACCGTACTTTACCGTAATGGTAACTACGCGCTGTGATTGGATGTTTCATCCGAAAACAATGGGAAGCCATTTCAGTGTTACTGCATACCGCACCGTGTACGTGCTGTAAGTCAGTACCGTACGTCTCCCACTCATATGGGAAGCCATTTCAGTGTTACTGCATACCGCACCGTGTACGTGCTGTAAGTCAGTACCGTACGTCTCCCACTCATATGGGAAGCCATTTCAGTGTTACTGCATGCCGCACCGTGTACGTGTTGTAAGTCAGTATCATACGTTTCCCACTCGTACGAAAACCATTCTTATGGGAAGCCATTTCAGTGTTACTGCATACCGCACCTTGTACGTGCTGTAAGTCAGTACCATACGTTTCCCACTCGTACGAAAACCATTCTTATGGGAAGCCATTTCAGTGTTACTGCATACCGCACCGTGTACGTGCTGTAAGTCAGCACCATAAGCTTCCCACTTATACGAAAACCGTTCTATCCATGCATACCTCGTAAGCACGTCAGAGCTCTTGATCAGCACTTTGATCAAAGTACTAAGAGATGAAATGGATTGGGCTTCTTTCTTCATTTGCTCCAAGTCACCTGACTGACTGCCCTCGGCCAGGAACTCCAAGTAATACGGCAAGATGGCTGACAGAACCACCTGCGAACGAAAAGACACCATACACTGAGAAAATGTTCTTGATTTCGTGGTTACTCAGGGTGGGAATGTATAGGACACGTACCAGCATTTGTGCAGCTCGCTTTGACTCGGGTGCAAAGTCGACGACAGTGACACAGAGTCGAATTGCTTCGTCCACTTTTGTTTCTCCCACAGGGTCATTGTTGTCATCATAGCACGAATCCTGGAATAAAGATAATATGGTCAATGAATCCTTAAATGGTAAACATTCCAAAAACAAATTTTGGGGGACTTCCATTATTTATCGGGAGGCAGTATTGGTGAGAAAATAGGGGAACGTAAGAGTTTAGCCATCGAAAAATAAAGTGTTCAGAAGTCACTTTCTGAGTTTTTTTAGGGAGTCTTGAAATTAAAACAGATAAATGTCTAAAGAAAGGGGGTTCCTGAAAAAATTTAGTACCTCTAAAGGGGTTTACACGAAAAACGAAACCAATTTGCCAATTTCTCACCTTTAACCCCCCCTCCCCGATAAATGAACGATTCCTAAAGGAAGTTTACAAAAAGTCAAGGAACCAAACTGAAAATTTTCAAAACAGAAATGATTTATAAAAGACCTAAGTTAGCTGCCAAGCCGGGAATAAAACAAGAGGGTTGGCCAAATTGATTTTTACAACGAGTTTTATATTGCGCCAACTTACCAGAGGTCTCAGGGGTTTTTCGCTATAAACAAGCTCGAGAATATCCAGATTATCAGGCGTGGTGACGTCAAGAGAATTGAGCAAGGAAAACAGACACTTAGGGGACACCTGTCAGACAAAAAACGAATGGAATAAATCAAAGTTTCCGGGGGGAAGGAACATGAAGTGCATTTTGATCAACAATTCTTGGGGAATAAAAACTAGTCAGGAGGAAATGGTGTTAATGGCGGAAAGTGTGGAATCAGTGGAGGGGGGAGGGGGAGGGGGAGGGGTGGGGGAGGAGCGTGCAATTGCTCCCTAAAAGTTAATGCTTTAGCCTCTTTTGATGTGACGGATGCTGTCAATGCTATCACTTTAAAGTTTGACTTGTA
>WUAP02152265.1:0-10776 GCA_015163945.2 Stichodactyla helianthus
GTGTAAACGATCAATTAGACTTGAATACAAAAAGGCATTAAGGTGTATTGAGCTGAATATTTATTGAGTTTGGTCTCAATGACTCACAGAAACAAAGAAGTAGAATGAATGTCGCGCAAAGCGCGCCTAAAAATTAAGTGCGAGCGAAGCGAACAAGGGAGCACACATTAAAATGTTGTTTGTATAATATTGTTATTGTTTGTTCTTGATTTTGTTGCGATGGCGCGCAATAACATATCATGTTTGTTTGTTTGTATGTTGAGCGCGCGCAGTTTACCTAATTTTCAAGTGCCACGATTGTATACTATACCGAGAAAAATCAGAAAGCCGAAAGACCAATCCATCTAGCTCACGAGAAGCGCTAGACATTTCTAAACAAAGGTAGACGACTTTGATTCGGTTTGATAACGTTTTCACAAAGTTATTGGCGAATGTTTGGACTGCCGGGCATTTAGTGTATTTGAGACCGTGTTCGGCTGCCGGACATATAGACACAGCGTATTCAAAATCAGAACAAACAAACATTTCAGGACAGTTTCATATATTCGGCTGAACTTTTCTGAGTTTCTTTACGGCAAGCAAACAATCAGAATGTGAATAAAAAATGTCGGCATTTTCAAAGTCTTTAATACAAAAAAACACTTGTTTAAGCTTACCGGTGTAAAGACAGCGAAGAACTTTCAAAAGAGCAATTTCTTGGCGTTGTTTTTGCTTTCATCAATTGACAATACGGTAAAAGTAAGAATCTCACTTTCAGTAATTTTAGTTTTAACAACTTTTTGAAGTCTTCTCTCAACTCATATTTCCTCATCTGTGAACTTTGCAAAGTTTTTTCCATGTGTTTAAAAATTTCCAAGTCATGTCTGTCAGATCTTTAAAGGCTCTCGCTCTCTTCAGCTCTTGTTGTCATGATAAACCGATTCACTTTGTTCTCTACGATATACTGTGAGGACCACTGAATACTGGAGGTTATTTCAATAAACTATCCACATCAAAAAACGAATTTCTTTCGCTTAGTTTAGCTGTTTTCCCTGTTTCACTTCGCTCGGACTTCATACGGGGAATTCCCCAAAATGTTTTCTAGTGAGAATTGCGAAACTGATCACTGATAAAGTTACCATGGTAACACTACGTCAGCTGAGATGAAGGCCATTCTGATCTTCATCATTAAAATAATTAAAAAGTTTTCCACGGTGAATTTTTAAAAAGTTTTTCATAATGAAAGTCCGTTACCTTTCATTTGACACAATGCTAAAGCATTCGTTACTACAGATTTTCAAATAATGACAAAATCTTAAAATTGCCAAATTAAAAAAATTCCACAGTACCGAATTTCTAAATATTTTGAGAATTGTTTAACCTTTATATTAATAAAAATATATATAATTATGAAGACATTTTTTAGTTATTTTAGAAAAAGATAACACGTGCGAACGATATTTTCTTGACGTCATCAAAATAAACATCATAAACAACATTATAAAAGCAGGGCTGAAAAACGTGTGCGCCAATGATCATTCATGATGAGCTCATCATAAACGTTCTAACATTCTTCAAGTTCCGGTTCTGCGCATGCTCGTGCACAACCTCGTGCGCGAATGGATATCTAAAGCTATTTATAAGTTACGATAATAATCTAAGTGCGTTGGAAAATCCAACTTTGAGGCCTGGGGTTGGGAGGGTTGAGGATTTCCACGGCCATTGAAATATACAGTCAGCAAGAAATTGGGTTCCCTGTGTGGGCTCTTTTCCTTCAAGGTTTATCTCTTTCTATCTCCAATGCAAGAGGCCATATTTTTCTCTTTATTTTCCAAATGATGACAAAAGTAATGGTATATTCCCTCAAACCTAGCTATCATACGATCAAATTTCACGGCAAAAAATTGTGACCTTCAATGACCTTCAATCTTGTTTTTTCTTCCATTGGGGGGCTACCTGTGTGCTATGGACTTTGATCACTGGTCATGTGACGCAATGAAAAACGACAAACAGACCACAACACCACAGCCAAGATAGCCAGGAAGATCGCTGGTTTTTGCTTCTCTCTAGCCAGTCAAATCCACAATATTGCTCAATCTTTTTTACTTCGAGACTGAAAAAGCAAGGGGAAGAATTTTCAGGTAAAGTTCGTTATTTTTATGTCGAAATAGAGTCAAATTTCGAGAGGTTTTTTTCATCAATTTTGACAAGATTGACGTCGTTTTCATCCATGCGTTAATCGTATTCCTTTCAAAATATTGTAAAATGCACAGACATTCGAATAATGATGACAGAAGTCTCTTGCTTTAAGCAAGGAAATACCATTCTGTATAATCAGAAGAACTTTGGACGTAAATATTGTCTTGTTTCGACAATCTTGGACTAAGACAAAGACAAGCTGCCCTTATATATAGCGAGGTAGCTTTCATTCAAACAAGCATGTTCCGTCTATGATATATTTATTATAATTTTTGTTATCCTTAGAAAGAGAAAAGCCAAAGTAGACTAATAGTACAGTGGGTGCCAAAATTTTAGCTAAGAAACGTAAGAACTTTTTTATAAATTCAAAGACCAGACAAACCTAAATGGGTGTGTTACATTATGTAAGTTTTACTAAACTCTAATTAGAGCTGTTAAGTTGTGACGTATTTCCGGCTCCAATTTTTCACAAAATGTGCTAAAATAAAACCAAAACGTTTATCCACAATTCCTCCTCCACTTGTAATAAACAGACCTATGTACACCAATTCCTACTATGAAGAACAAAGCAAGAAAAATCTTCAAAGAACTGCTTTTCATTTTGGACCCGAAAGGTATTTTTCGTTCGAATTACGTCACACTTAACAGCTCTATATAAGCTTACCATCTAAAGAATTGTATTTATTTAATTTTTTTCATGGAGACATATTTCGTCCAATGTATTTCTATCATTTTTGTACAGTATTTAATGTCACTTCTGCAAATTGGGGTTATAATATAGAAATGTCAAAACAAAACTGAAGGAGTATGTAACTGTAAGACTAAAAAAATGGTTCATGTTTCTTAGTTTTGTTAGCAGTGTGGTGCATGTGGAAATATGACTGAAGTAGAACCGCAATACCCTGATCTTCCTGTTCCTGACTGGGCAAAACCAAAGGACCCTAATGCTTCTCCAACCAAGGTGAGACAATAAGATATTTGTATATACTAGTTTGTTGGAATCAGTTTTGAGGGTCACTAACGGGGTGTATCTGTTAGCTCCATATTTTACTTTTCACATCAATAGAATTTAAGAAATGAAATACTTATTCTGTGTTTTCTTTTATAAAATAATTACAGATTCTATGATGTTGACAGGTTAATGAAACAGCTATTTAGCCCATCAGAGCATGCATAGTATCTAAATTATTTTATAAATTTTCGTGATTGTGCCATTTTACTACTACTACCAGAGTTGAGTGCATTTTCATTCAGATTTTTCTACTCTTCTGCGGTTAAAGAGAGAGACAATATATTGGTAAAATTTTAACAATAGAAGCATTCACTCAAAGCATTCTGGTAGTGGTAGTAAATTACACCAAAATGCAAACAGCTTAATGATTGCTCAGAATACGCCTGCATGTTCACTAATTCTTATTTCATATAATATACTCAGTGAGTGCCCACACAGAAAGGAAATTGCATTTGATTATAAGAAGCTGCCACATTACATTATTTTATGGTCAGGATAACAATTTTTTACCTTCTCATTCTCAAGGCCAAGTCAGTGATTGAGTCTCTTAAAAAGACAGCTTTCATTCTTGGAACAGCTCTCATCTGCTTTGCTGCAGCAAGAAACACAATAACATGGTAAGAAACGTGGTAACAAGACAAAATGAAGATACATTTGATCAGTTGTATATAGGGGTTATTGACCAAGCTTGAGGTCCAGATGGGGGGATATTGGTTGAGTTCTTTTTTCATGTTTGTATAGACCAAGCCCGTAAAGTGAGGTCCATACACACGAAAAAGAACGAGACCAATATCTCCCCATCTGGACTGAACAAGCTTGGCCAATAAATGGTTTATTATAAGCATGGGAAACAAAATTATAATTTTTGCCCAGAGGTATGTAACTTTTGCTGAGAGGTGCAGATGAAGAAATACAGACCTCTCAGCAACCAATCAAATTGTTCCATTTTCATGTGGACTGGCTTGCCATAATAATACATAATAATGTAACTTACTATGTTTGCTACGAATAAACATTCCCACCCAATGCCTTCAACATTTCTTTGCTAAGTCAATTAAATTTTTTCATGTTAAATTAATGTCTGCAGGCATTTTGAGAAGCTGTGGGGAGCTTCTGGAGAATTTTGGCAAAGCAACTGGAAGAAAGTTCTTTTGATTTTTGGTGGAAATGACTTCATTTTGTTTACTGTTGGTATGTTTTTTTGCTCTGAAATATTTTTTAGGTGTTGTTATTTTTGAATCATAATACTAGTAATGGTAATAACCACAGTAGTTCTTTCATCACATATCTATCATCGATATTACCATCAATTATCATCATAAGAACCATTCATGAAATCCAACTTCATGTATCAACTCAAGGCTAATTACCAATATAAAAAGGGTTCAAAAGGAAGACAAAAAATACAAGCAAATAAACATCAAGTTTTATCAAACCCTGAAACAGCCTCTTGGCTGATCTAAGTCAAGACATGGCTAACTCACAGATCAAATTGGAATTTAGTGTGTTGGATAATTTTTGGAGGGAGGAAAACTGGAGAACCCAGAGAAAAACCCTTGAATGGAGAGACCCAACAAGAACTCTATTCAATCTAATATTTCTTTGTACGTGGGAATCATAATGAAATAAAACAAGGCTTCTTCCATGTAAATTTAAGAGGTTTTAATTGACGTTTGTAAATACATTGCCAATTATTCATTCCCTGATAATGGGCCAATTAGGTCTGAAAGCTCAGATTAAAACCTCTTAAATTTACGTGGAAGAAGCCTTGAATTATTCTATAACTGTACTCAAATTAAATGCCGAGTACAAATCTGAGACATCAGAAGTGGGAGGCAGGTGTGCTAAAGCTGTGCCACTCGATTCCCTTATACCTGCAGATGACATACAGACAAATGTGTCTTTGTAGAACATGTATCCATACCTTTATGATAAAAGGGGATTGATTTTAGACTCTTCTTCCCTAGTTTGTTTATATAATTTTCCTTTTTTTCCCCAGGCACTTTTGTGGTATCAATTGTGGTTTTCTGGGTTGTAAACTCTTTCTTCTTGTACATTGACCTCACTGGAAAACCAAAGTGGGCATTGAAGTACAAGATCCAAGATGGTCAGAATCAGCCAGTAAGCTGTAAAAACTTTTATAATAATTTGATTTGCTTCAGAAAATGTCCTTAACTTTTTGTTAGTATTCCACTACAAGGAAATATGTAAAGAATGCTAAAAGGACTCTGAAATTTCACAAGATTTCAATACCTTTCATTTGGAATGGGAATATACCTAGTCACCTTGGGCATCTTGTTTTCAATTTCAGGCCACATATCATTCCCTTGAGAATATGATTCTTTGTTTGAGGCTCATCCATATTAACGTTTCTTCTCAAGCGTTACCAAGAAACAAAGAATCATATTCTCAAGGGAATGACATGTGGTCTGAAATGGGTAAACATTATGCCCAAGGTGATTTGGTCTATTGCCAAGGGTTGGCATGGAGGGTTTAATGAGTGTGTATTTTTGTACTTTATTCATGGGATACCTTGTGCCAATATATTCCCATTGGAAGGGGATTATTAGCTTTGTAGCTATTTTGTGCAACCCTCATTAAATAAAGTCTTCTATTTATCTATCTGTAAATTAATGGAAACTACTGAGTAAACTAGTACAGGCTCTGGCAGTATATATAAATACGATAACCAATAAAAGGAAATCTCTAATGTTTAATTTCATTTACTGACATTTCAAGTCTTCACCCTTTTGCTTTTACTCTGATGAAGGGCAAAGGCTTGAAACGTCAGTAAAGTTATGTATTTTTCTTCTATGGTGTTCCTTTTATTGGTTATTGTATCTATCTAAGGGAGTATACTGTTTATTACCTGAAAGAATTTGTCGCCTGAAGAACTTATAAACTAACAAATATTGTCTTTATCAGGTTGAGAGAGCCAAGTTAATTAGAGCCATCAAGAGTGTGTTGTTCAATCAGTTTCTTGGACTTCTTCTTCTTATCGCTGTGTATCCTGTTTATGTAAAGCGTGGAGGGTCATTTGGTCCAGAGTTGCCAACATTTCAGTGGGTTTTGGTTGAGTTTGTTGTGTTCCTTCTTGTTGAGGAGGTTGGGTTTTATTATTCCCACAGGTTGGTATTTTTTACTCTGGTGATAACAAAAACCATCAATTTCAAAAAAAACATCAATTTTAAGTTAAATTCTTTGCCTTCATTTATTTATAAAAAGTCATCAGTTTTATCAAACCCTGAAAGGATGGAAGGAAGGAAGAAAAAATGAATGAATGAATGAATGAATAATGGGAAGCACACACAGAAATCAACTGCCCAATATAAAATACCTTTCACAAAGATCCAAACCATTTTTTGAAATGTATTGGATTCATTATTTCTTTTGGCAGGCTTTTCCATCACCCAAAAATCTACAAATACATCCACAAAAAGCATCATGAGTGGACTGCACCCATTGGCGTTGTCTCCATCTATGCACACCCCCTGGAACACTTGATCTCAAACCTCACTCCTATCTTGGTTGGTCCCTTGTTGATGGGTTCTCATATTGCAACTGCTTGGATGTGGTTCTGTGTGGCGATTACCTCCACCAACATCTCTCACAGTGGATATCACTTCCCCTTTCTGCCTTCTCCTGAAGCCCATGATTTTCACCATCTCAAGTAAGCTAATTCTAAAAGGTTGTGTTAAAACCTCTCATCACAGGGAGGCAGCCCAAGCTTGTGTTAGAAATCATCTGGGTTTTTTTTCTAAAACAACTCCTATAGTGCTAAAATTCAGTACTAGCCAAGAACAGACTACACCAAAGTTAATGATGGATGAGGAAAAAGTTGTTTATTTTATAAAGATCTCAGATTACAAAAGAGATTTATTTAAGCCACATGCCTGTACTGTAATACCAGCACAAAAGCCAAGTTCAGGCTTCCTGTGGTCTCATCTAAATATGGTGTATAGCAACATAGCATTACTACAGAGTAAGTAAATTGAAAGACTGAAAGATATTTTGATTTCCCATAGGTTTAACCAGAATTATGGTGTTCTTGGAGTCCTTGATCGACTGCATGGAACAGACACACTGTTCCGTAACTCTGTCTGTTATGACAGACACATTCTAATGATTGGAATGCAACCTGTTAAACAAGCCTTCCCGGACTGTCCAAAAGAAGGATGCAAGAAGTCAGAATAATCACAAATGCTTATAATTTGAAAGTATCCTGGTAGTGTTTTATTCTCTAAGACCTTCTGGTGTTATCATGAATTTACTTTAGCAATATTTAATCGTAATTTTCCCACTTTCTGTGATTATACAAAAAAATGTAAGACTTTTAAATAAAAAATCTTTATAAAGATGGTGAAATAAGTGTTAAAAATGTAACAGTAACATTAATTGTAGCCATCTACTTTTTTTGAACTCTGGTATAAATCAATTTAATTAGATTTCTGTCACTGAAATTTAATACCGTGTCATGTGGAAATGATTTTCTTCAATCGAATGAAGTTTAAGCTTATAATTTATTATGAATGTTGATTGAGTGTGGGATATTATTTAGTTATTTAACCGTTAGTTGTCCTAGTCTTGGCTTTGATGCATTCCTGTGGGAACAGAATAACAAAGACATGGTGTACCAAACAATCGAAGCTGATTAGAAAATCTTTTGTTAACTGTACACCAACATGGCTGTCATCATGAAAACCAAGAATTATTAAGTATTTCTTTTTGGTTTGTTTGAATATTTACATATGCTTTTAATTTGTAAATCGGAAAGAACCAAAAATAAAATTATGTAGTGTCATTGCTTAAGACTTTTTTAGTTTTCCCTTCTGCACCTATCAACTTTAAACTGGCAAGGGGGAGGACCCTTTGGTAAAGATGTGTTTTTTTTCAAAAATATTAAGTCAAATTCTCTCCCCTCCAGCTGGCAGGAAAAAGTGGAGGAGCTGTGTGGAGGCCTAGTGGATTATTTCAGATGCTATTTAAAACTTATTTTTCAGAGGTTTTTGCTGTGGGCAGGACTGATAATTTTCAATTTTTTTTCTACCCTGGGTGAGTGTTCAGTTAAAATCCCAGCCCACCAGCCCAAGCCTGGCTGTAGCCAGTTTTTGTGTGTGCAATGTGTGTGTGTTGGGTGGGGGAGATAGGGGTGCAACTAAGGCCAAAGTGGACCAAACTATTGTAATTTTGGACTCTGAGTGCCTCCAAAATGCAAACCTTTGGGGCACATAGTTGGGTGCAAATGCACCCTGTGCATCCACCCAGGCTTGCAGATAGCATGTGTCAAGTCAAATTCTAACTACCACCAATGCCTAACCTGATATATACTCCATGGTAGACCCCCATTGATGCACCTGCAAGCTCTTAATCTTTTGATGAAGGCTGTTGATCGTAATGCAGATTAAGAGTGCAGGTGAAATCATGGGGGTCTACCATGGAGTATATACCCCAAGCCTCTGCCCTACCAACTTGACATAGGTGCATGCTAAAAAAAGATGTCAGGATTCACTAGTTTCCTATTCTTGCCTTTGAGGGGCACTTTGCATAAATACACTAGCTTGTTATCCTCCACTGCACATGAAAACCGTTCATGCAAAGTGCCCCTCAAGTTTGATGCGAATTAGCCAAAAAGAAATGCTTTATGGATCGTAAGAGAGTAGTGTATAGGATTTTACTGCTTAATTACAGCCTGGCTTACCTTATTTCGCCTTTTTATCCAAGTTTATCGACCCGACGACTGACCAACAACATGTGAATCATTTCTTTCTGGTTGGGATAGCTGTAGTTATGAAGCGTCCGGGTCACCATGCCCCGCTACTGTTTGCATTTTGACAAAGAACTTCATACAGTTCTATAAAAAATCAACAACTCCTGTTCCGAATTTCGTGAATTTTGATAAGAGTTATTTATAAATTGCTTGTCTCAAAATTTAGAACGTTATCGGAGACCGCATATTTTCAGTACAAAGATAATTCCGCGCCTGCGCAACTCAGTGATTTTATCGGGATTTTTTTCGATGAAAAAAATATGGGTATTTATAAACTACGATGTGAAGCTAAACAAAAGACAACTATTAAGCAACACTTTGTCTTGAATATGCGTCTTTATTTTGACCATTTGTTTTATACAGTAAGCTCAGAATTTATTGCATGTTGTTAATTTTATTTTAGACCAAACTTTTAGCATAATTAACAAAATTATTTCAAATTAATTAAGCAAAATAAATATCCAGTCTTTTCTTCATCCCCTTGATATAAAAATAAAATCTTTCAATTCCGTGTTTTCAGCTTCAGTAAAAAATTAATCACACGTCAATGTATATAAGGAAACAAATTTTCACCAAAAAGAAAAACATTCGTTCTGAGATTCCTTTCACTAAAAGGAATTTTTACAAAAATTCAAAGAATCTTAATAGTTTTTGGCCAAATCGGAATCGCTTAGAACAGACTAAATGAACGATGGCTTACAAATGGTTTCTCCTCCCGACCAATCAAAACGCAAGTAATGCATGCGATGCCCTAATGGGGTACTGTGATTGGCTGAGATATGTTGCTTTTGGATTGGCTAAGAAGGAATCCATTTCCCTGCTACGATATCTTCAACAGTTTTCAGTTAAGGGTTGTTCCCTTATATACAGCTTATAGCTTATATACATTGGAAATTGAATAAACTACTATAATTCAAACAATTTTCATGTAAATATGATAATTACATCCCAAAAATTTTCTATTTTCTATAATATCTATTTCAAATTACTATGAATCATGTGGATTTATTATGATAATCTATATCTGCAACATTCTCCTTTGCATCGTCTAGAGTGCTTTATTCTATATCTAATTCATTTCACTATAAATTTATTGCATTTTTATACCACTTTTACTAATATGTACATCTAAATGTTTCGTGGTTATTAATGTTTTCGCTCACTGTCGAAAAATTCTTCGATGAAAGAAGATTTTTCGTGTCTTTAGCGGGCCGGACTTCCAACTCAAGTGGTTCCATTGATGAACTTGCGCATGCTCGGGAAATTCGGGAAAAAAAGTCAACCGGCAAAGTTACAGCCGTAACCTGCTTTAAACTGCTTATTCATTTAAATGTTTATCATTTTTCCCCCAAGAAACTGAAGGAAAATTGTTTACTTTTTGTCCACAATTTTCCGCGCATTCGCGCTGCATTTTTCACTCAGTGAGTGTTTAATTCTTTTTTTTCTTAGTTACTCATCAATCGTCTCGACATCGGGTGAACACGACGAGAGTCGGAAGCTACGTCTTTGAGAAGAATTCGGCGGGGACTCGCCTGCGCCATCTGGAGATATACCACCATCGGAAGAACTGGAATTATTGTGCAGTCGCCACTGAAGTTCTTCATTTTCAAGTGAAAGGCGTTTGAGTTTCTTGGATTCTCGGTCCAGGCTGTTTTTGAGCTGTTCGCGCTCCACCGATAGTTGCCTGAAAAGAATTATAAAATATTTTTTACCAAAACCTGCGTATACGTCATATTCATTCTGGTTAGCGATTCATGTTACGCGTACGCCAATATGGTTGGTTTTCCGTTTCCCTACATACCCATTAAACCCCTGTCTA
>WUAP02152276.1:0-10776 GCA_015163945.2 Stichodactyla helianthus
GTGTTCATGCAGGTGCTACGTTCAAGGCTAGTAATCTAATATCTTAGTAATATGAGATATCTATATCCTGAGATAATGGTGGCAAAAGGTCTGACAATTTTATATTATAGCAGACCTTCTTCAGCCAAATATTTTATCCTGTCCTGTATGAGTATGACAACCTAATGTCAAAAATACTTTTTCCTATATTTGCTTTACTAAAATGCCAATTTTTTCATAAGATCTTCTAGTCTCATAACACTTGTAATCGGAAATTCTTCAAGAGCCATGTGTAAAACAGAGATGTTTTCAAAATTCAATTTATCCGTAACAGTTAAATGACTCCCTAGACATTAGCAAATGGAACGAAAAAACACCTTTATAACTTCAAGACGCATCACTGAACCTATATAACGCTTTTTGGTTATCAAACGCGGTTCACCTCGTGGTAGAATCTATACTAATATTATCGGATGTGACATAGGCACTGATTTATTTTCTGCTATAATGCGCATACCCTGCAACCAGCTTTAAATCAGGCCTCGATTAAACTTTATGAATGAACAAATGAATGCTTCAAAAGACTTCGCTCATTTTATTATTAAGGTAATTCCCTTGAAAGAAATTTTGCCAATAACTTTGCCCTGAAACTTTGCATAGACATTAACTATGCAATGGACATTTAAAAACTGCAATAAAAAGAGAGGGTTACCATTCTCGTTTTCGCGCTAGATGCTCTTCAAATATACCAATTTATAGGTTTTGAAGCGTGAATGTGGTAACAACCGGAAGTTCTTATCAAAAACCTTTATTCCCGATTTGAGGTGATTCTTTTGGAGTCTTTTCTGAGACCAGATAGACTTACCAACGTAATAGCGGGAATACATCAAACGTTCGCGCGAAATTGCTAAAATACCCTTGTATTTGAAGTCAGATATATCCTAAACAAGCATGGTGACCCCCTCTTCTTTTCTTAGCTACTTGATAATTAACCCAAAACCTACAAAATACCAAATTTTAGGCGATTTTTATCGTTAGAATCTATTATGCCTTACGACAAAAACTGCATATAATTCCAAGTTTACTAGTTAAGCTATACTACTAAACCTATCAAAGTAATTGAATGACTATGTTGAAATATTAGTGAAACATGCAAGTATGTGCGCCTCTACGAACGTCCAGAAATCGCACGCTTCAACTATTCTCATAAAAATATCTGAAAATTTATCCAATAATCTTTCCTTGATAATTTGATATATAATACGCAGTGCAGACTTTATTAAGAATCTCAAATAAGAAATGGGGGGTCCCCATTCTCGTTTTTGATTTATTTTGATCAAAACATCGCAAAGTGGTCGAAAACCCACGCTTTTCCGAGGGAAGACTGGGGAGAGTTGATAAGTTCGAGCACACAAATTGAAGTCAATCGCAGTGTTTTGCGCAGAAGAGCGTGCGCAATGCAAAACAAGGAAATTACCTTAACATGAAGTGTCGAACAACAATCATTATTGTCTAAACAAACTCTGGTTTATTCAAAAAATAACACGATGTATTTATATAGACCTTTTTCACGCGGCGGCCATGTTGACTGAAACAATACATATTTGCCCGTCGAGCCTCACATTCAAGCAATTCAGAGTGAGTTTTGCCGGGCATAAAGAAAGATTTTTATTCTCTTGGGAATAAATATGGCTGCAGTGTGAGAAAGGTCTATTGGCTAAAGAAGTTGTAGACTTTTAGTTTAATGAAGTATCAACACACACAAAAAAATCTTGGGTTAAGTTCCTGTGTCGAAAATTACACTAAATAGCAAAATAAACTAAATAAACATTCCCTCTCGATCCCAAAATCCTGTTGTTCTTAATGCGCATCAGTTCGTGGCTGTAAGAATTACAGTTCTCTGGTGTCGAGAGTGGATGAACATTATGGAAAAACCTGTCGCTCTGCATCAAGTTTTAATGCAAGTAAGATCTTTATCTGAAACACGCTGAATAAATATATCTGATGAACTCAGTTCAAGTAGCGATACACAGATCACGTGACAAGCTAAACCAATCAAACATTCGAAATGTATTCGTGTTTTATAAAACTGTGAATATCCACGATCCAAAGCTCAATTATTCCTTGCGGTTTTTAAATCATTCTGTGTATTTGAAATATTAATAAGAGAACTCAAAACGAAATATTCGCCGTGCTGACGTGATTTTCGCTTCTCAAGCGATCCCACTTCTGACACCAATTGCTGTTTCTGTCGGCTGTACGTTGCTGCTGCTTTTTTCCCAAGATGATGGACGTAGTGGACCAGCTTGCCATGGCCAGCTCCAAGAAGAAGAAGAAAAAGATCGTGTTTCACGATGGAATGGTTGACGCTGGCGACCGCGAGGCAAAGAAGAAAGTTGACGAGACGACTGGTATCATGGTGGTTGCTGCTTATTGTATCGTGATCTTTGGATGCGCCATTTTGACACGAAACTACCTGGTAGCTCTCTTGGTTCCTGGAGTTTTCATTCTATAAAACAGTAGGAAAATTCTAGTTCAGCTGAAGTGCTTCTTAAAGATTTCATTTAATTTTGAATTACTTCATTTCTAAGTGGCAGCTATTTGTCCAGAGAACATGAAGTGTTATACGAGCTAGCTAGAGTGGACTATCTACTACCATAGCATACTGGTTACTATAAAAGACATATATTATAGATATATAATAGTTATAAAAAGAAAACTTGACTTAAACGGGATGAATTTACTGATGGACCACAACGAAACAATGGTTTAACTGGAGTGGACAAAATCCAGTTAATATATACATTTGTCTAATCTAACCTCGACTTCAAACCATTCTTTCGTGGTCATTCAAGGAATTCGGGAATTTCTATAAACACAATGTTTAAAGATGTCGATTTAACACCATGCCAAAGAAGGCATCAGCTTCACTAGTTCAACAAGTCATGAATACATTAAAAAATATAAATAAATAAAATTATAATCGAAGCTTATTACTTATTTATGCGTGCGCAAGTGTGTTGGAAAAAATAACCGCACTTTTGAAAGTGTGATTTAAGGTGACTGGCTACTATTGGATTTGATATTTAACTTTTTTTTAGAATAGCATCGTTTTTAACGGAAATTTAATGCTGATTTCAAATATGAACAGAAAAATAGGGTGTCCCGAACTAGTTTTTGAGATAATCAAGCTTGAATGGATGGTCGTTTATAAGTTTTGGAAGCGAAAATCTCGTTAGCCGAAGTGAGTAGGAAAAAATTTAAAACTCAAAAGATAATAGATGTACGAAGGCAACATTTGTACAGATATCAACTGGTTGATAATTTTACAATATGACATAAATAACTTTAAGATAAGGAGATGAAAATATTTGGATTTGGCATATTTTGTTCAACCAGTGCCCGGAAAACGTCCCATCAAGTCGAGCAGAAATTCATACAAAACCTCTTTTTTTTCATAAGTTATAATATTTAACTTTTTGAAAATGATTTTGATATGACATAGATTTTAATTAGGAGCTTTTTCAAATAAGCACATAAAAAGTATATGGTCCCGTGCAAAATTTGAGGTTTTTACCTTTTTGAAGTTCAAAATACGTATGGTACTTCAATCTTTTTCGGCAAAATTCCGAAGGTTACCATGGTAATTCGGTGGAAATTATGCGCGCGCATGCTTGTGGGCTAAGAAACTCGATTCAATAGTAGCCAGCCACCTTACGTGAAAAAATGTTTTGAATTTGCTTGATTCCAGAAACTAAAAATAAGTGGAAATGCATTTTTTGTGGCTAATAATAGATCTTTTTAGCTATGACGTAATGTTTTTCCTATTTCAAATCTCATGGGGATAAGATATCCAAGCACCACAGCCAAGAGTTTCGGTAGAATCTACAGAGCACTCATATTTAATATATTCAGAGAATCTATTATGGTCTATTGCCGTTCTATGGCATTGTATTATGTGTTGTTCATTGTATTTGTATGAATATATAACATCAATTGCGTGCTTTGTAGAGTCTCCCCAAGAGTTTCACGCTACTGTTCTGGGCGTATGCTCAAGGGGTGAAAAAGCGAGACCAAGTTTTTAATTTGGATTAATCTTGTCAAGCGCTTGTTGCCTTTAAATATCCAATTACAGTTCAACTACGTCAAGCTAAATCCGAGTCCAATATAGCGAGCTTCACAACACTTGGTGCTCACTTTTTCATCACGCTATGTTATTTGGTAATCATCCAATCACAATGCGTGGAACGATTACAGTAAAATACACGCATCAAGGTTCAAACTACGACTGCTCACGTGATGAAAAGGTGAGCACGTTTAGAGCCATTTCTCCTGCGTCAAGCAATTTGAGCTGAAACTTCACCTTTTATTAACTGAATATTGAGATGCTCTTTCCATTTCTGGAATTCATTTTGATCGGTGCTTGATTTAAGCGTGGTCTGGTCACGTGACATGTGGGAAAGGCCCATTTTGCAACGATTACCACTCATGTTTAACACGCAATTTTTAATTGTAGATAAATTATCGCAGTTAGAATCTATCGACGTCCTGCACAACAGACCGATGTTCACACAGCTAAACCAAACGGCTGGCGATTAATTAGAGCTATTACTAGAACAAGTTCTGTGGGAGAACCATCTGGTGCAAAATATAACTTTGATAAACATGATAAACATGTTCAAATGGAATAGATTTTGATTTCCATTAGCTCTGTTCTGTAAAAGGTCTTGCCGGTTATTCATATTAAAAAAAATCCGTCGGCTCTGTTCTGTAAGGGACCATTCATTATTTATCCCGGGGGGGGAGGGGGGGGGCTGGCAAGATTCATACAGCCCTAACCCTAAACATCATTACCCCTCCCCTCCTAAAGACAGTCATTCCCTCTTTCTATGCAATTGTGATCCCGTCATGAATTTTTGAAGGCCCCCCCCCCTTATTCTTGCCAGCCCAACCCCTGGCATAAATAATGAATGGTCCCTATAAAAGGTCTCGGTCGTTCATATATATATATAAACGTGTTGTTTCTCCAAACTATGGTTTGTCCTTTTTAAACCGTTTTGAAAGACATTGCGTGACGTTTTATTCATTCAACTTCAGTCGTACATGAAACTGGAATTATTTACTCTCCTGTTGAGCTACCCTCCATCCACCATACAAGTAAAAGGCCTTATCACATTCTCTCTTTGTAATACCGGTTCTTAGAAGACTAAACTAGGACTCTTTTGCCTGTCAGTCCTCGCAGTAGTCCTTCGTGTACGGTTGTCAAGGCAACGCCTTTGTTTCTAGGCAACGTCGCTCAGGCTTGCTATTAACTTAAAAGTTAAGAGAATGGAGGTTTTTAAACGTTGCATTATCGCCAAAGATATTAAGTTTTTCGAGTGTCTCATGACTCCAGCGACTAGTTTTAATCAAATTGCTTTAAAACTATACGAACAAGAAGCGTAATGACTATAGAAAATGTGGGCGTTTTTTGCAACGGTTTGATTGACTGGAGAGAGTGCATTAACTCTAATAGCTAACACCATAGTTACTTTGCTCCATTACTGAACTACATTAAGTGCTCTGAGAATACCGTTTCGCCCTACGGCAATAAACAGGCTAGGCACTCGGAAACTAAATAACAAATTTCGTCTACAAATTTTGATTCCAACTCAGTTAAACATAAGGAAAAAATATAAAACGAAAGATGTGCGACTTCACAAAAAACAATTTTCCGCTGCCAAAGGCGAACTGGAGAGTGCATTATTAAATGTTAATTTTTCGGGATTTATTATAATAATCAAAGGAATGGAATATTCGAAGTTATTAATAGCCTGTGACGTGTGGTTTACGTTAGAGTATTGTAATCGAAATTCAATAGTGTTATTTACATAAAAATAAACGCTGACAATAGATGATTATTTATTTTGTGGATATTTATTCAAGAAATTCACTTAACCACAACAGTATTGATTAGAGAGTCTTTAATATAGAAGAAGGAATAACTCTTGGAATCATGATTTTCACAGAAGCGTCAGTAGCGTCTGGCTTTAGCAGAGTACGTTGAAATGCTGGCCTTGAGATTTGTACGGGCAAATCTACCACGGAAGACGACATCGGTTCTGATCAGTGAACAGTTACTAAAATTCCTTCATGGATCCACATATTCAGCAGAATGGCGGTAAAAAATCTGTCAAGAAAACTAAGTCTGGGGTACGAACACGCTTCAAGCTGGCATCACAGGACGCTCACAATGCTATTGATGCCTTTGAAAACTTTATCAAGACCAGGTCGAGAGAACAAGTTTATGCAGCTGGGGTTGCAGTTGCTATAACTCTTGTTATCTTCCTCGCAGCCCTTTATTATGGGAACTACTTGGTTGTATTGATAGTGATTGCTGTGTGGATAACTACTTAGACTTTAGGAACTACGACAAATTCTATCTTCTGTTCATATTCTTCGTAGTTGCTACCAACAGCCGTGAAGAAGTGCGAATAAATTTCAAAGAATTATAATTAACAAATTTTTATCCAGTGGACCGAAAAAAAAAAAAAACAAGACAAGAACGCTTGAAGATACGAATATTCATAAAAGAATGCCTTAGGAGCCAAAGATGCTTCAAATCTTCTGTAATTTTTCAAGTACGGCTATGAATGGGATAAAAGAGTATGGTTGTTTTGAATAGCACAAGTGGTTTAGAACACCTTTTCATAAATAGCAGGCTTTTTAATAACAAGAATTTCAATGAAGTATATCATTTGTCGGTCTAAAAACAGCACATAAAATGGTGTTTTTGACTGGATAGGAGTAACAAAAAAAAAAAATAATAAAAAAATAAATAAATAAATAAAATAAAATAAAATAAATAAAATGAATAAAATGAATACATATCCTTAGACATTGATGGTGGCAAACGAATCGAAAAAATTCCACTGGACACTAGCTTGCAAATTCTTATAAACTGCCTTTGAAATTACTCTAATATTCAATATAAGAATGAATATATTAAAGTTGACTCTTTCATTTTAATTTAATGTTTTATAAAAAGCAATAAAATATTTACTAGCTGAACAATGTAACGATAAAGGAAAGGAATACTTGAATTTGGGAAAATGTCGTGCTTTAATTGAAATAATACTGTCACTTGTACCGGCACCAGATCGAGTATTTCCGAACTCCCGGAAGTGAATGTTAGTAAAATTTAACTTTAATATGACATGTTTGTCACAAAATTTAGAATCAGTTTGTTCTAGCCAAGAAATTAATGTGAAGTTTTGAATGAAGTCTAGTCAAAAATTTGAATAAAAGAAAATTTGAGTGAGGTTGAATGAAGTTGTGACTCAAACCATGAAAAAATACTCATCATCAAAAGTTTAACTTATAGATTTTGTAATTATCACTTGTCCGATCTAAACTCTAAAAGATAAAATCACGTATAAATGATGCCCTAGTTACTTGCGAGGAAGTTCAAATATGTACATGTTAATCATTTTGATCAAGTAAAGGAAGGTTTGTCGAAGAGCATTTTATTTTTAAGAAAACAATTAGCTTGATGGTCTAATTAACAAAAATGAATTGTTGAATTCGGACTTGGAATAATAAATGAGGTGCTCTTACAGTAGCTCGACTGCCAATGTGTTAAAAAGATTAAAAACCTTTAGGCCAAGTAAAGAAAAAAAAAAAAAAATTTTTTTTAAATGTTTCTCGTCCTCGCCCGCTTCATTTTTGGGGCCCCAAGTTTTTTTTATTATTACTTGTTATTTAAAAATTCGGACGAAAAAAAGCAATAGGCGTTACTTTTACTTCGAATCCAGTTCCCTTCAATTCGGCACGAAGAGAATTCTGCCTATAAAACATGAAAACATGGCTTTCGTTTGTGTTTTGATACGGACCAAATCAAAAATATTAAAGCCTTGGTATGCCTTGTCCGTGGTTGATAGGACATCAAGGATACTGTTTTATCTAGTTGTGAATTATACTTGTTGTTAACAGAGGATGAAAATTACGAGATCTTTTACGAATAATATAACATAAAGAAAAATATATTGCGTTGTTTAACCAAAATTGTGTACATTGTTTATTTTTTTGACCGCAAAATTCCAGCCTATCCCTCGGGAGAGTCATTAATGCACCCCGTTGCCATAGATACAAGTTTTCTCTTGTAAGAAAAAGCACTGAATTAAAAGTAATAAAAAGTTAGAAAATAAAAAATATCCGCCCGCCCGCACCATTTTTAAAAAAATCCGGACGAGAAACATTTGTTTCTTTTTTTTTACTTGGCCTTAACGCAGAAAAACAAGACTTTTTAGTACCTCATTTTTATAGAAGAAAATAAAACCAGGAAATATTTTTCGAAATACTATAATATAGGTTACCGACCGTGATGTTTTCTAGAATTTTGACGTGCCTTGCCGTGCCTTGACCGCGTCGCGACCGTGTTCGTGCCGCGAGCTTTTCACAGTCATACGAAATCTGCTCTGTACTTTAAAGGTAATGCTACACGGGATGATTCGCAACGACGATTTTTCGCGATACGCCGTTCGCGGAAAACTGATGCCTTGTAACATGCAAATCGTTTGAGTAACATCACGTTTCGCGAAAAATCGTCGTTGCCAATCGTCCCATGTAACATAGCGCGACTAAAACTCGGCCAATTTTGTTGCAACTGGTTTGTTGCCTGTCGACCTGCTAGGTGTTTTAGAAGCTGACCAAGAAAACTCACAATAAGCCTGGGAAAATTAATTTTTTTCTGACAGTTTTGAAGGTGCCAGAAAGAGACTACCAAGGAACACCGTACCTAGTTGAACGCCTTTATGAACAAGAGCCTTGTGCATGAAAGCAGAAATTGGCCAAGATCATATAAATATAAAAAAATAAACATGTCTGGATCTCCCAAGCACTTCATAATATCTACATTATTAAAAGATGATAGATTCGGCGAGTACAGCTGGTTTCCACTGTCACTTTTTGTTTAATATATATTAAGTTAATTACTTCCCTCAAACATTGGTAAATATTCTCAATTTAAGTTTTTTATTTTGACCCCAGGCCGAAATGTTACTGTATTGGGTTTGCCAACCCATAATATTTGCTGTTCTTGTCAGTTAGCTGTCACTTCATTTCCTCACATCGAATCATATTCGTCGAATAACGTAATTTAGTAGGCGGGAGGAACTTTGAAGTTTGATGTTGTGACAGAACGTGACCACTGCATGTCACAGGGTAGACCGCATACAAGATAGTCTGCGTTGCAACGAAAGACAACTTTTTCTGCTGGCTACTACGAATTCTCGCATATGCTCTGTAGCAACCCATACGGGTCGAAATATCATTGCTAAGCAATTTAGGCTTAATCTTCTTTAAGCTAAAAAAGTTAATGGCGGTGGAATTCATGCCGAAATAGAATAGTAGGAGTATATTTTAATTTCTTAAAGAGAAACTGAGGTCCTATAAAGAAAACCTGGCTTTGAAATAAAGATTGAAGTGATATCCTGGGGTCTTGTCAAGATGGACCATTGCCTAGGGGGGGTTAAGACTCAAGTGGAATCGTGGAGCGAGGGAAAAAGGATGCCGCATGTGCATCCGAACTACCCTGCGAGCAGAGTCTCCTTTTACCTCACAGTATACATAGTCCAGGAAAATGGTGCAGAATTTATGTCGAATTGTTCAAATTCTGGTAACAAGCATGAAATTTGGCACACTGATAGAGGTTCATGTTTTGAGTAATTCTAGATGTGGAGCCACACCCAAAAACAAGTACTTACAGATTTATAGCCATGGAATAAATCATTAACAACTGAAATATTGGCGTGAGAAACCATTTTAATTTTATAACTCAGATATGTAAACCAGTAATATAGTAGGATAATTAAAAAATGCTTGGCAAGGAGCCATGCCCTTATAGAGTATACAGAGTTGCAGCTGCAGTTTTTCTCTCATTGACGATTATTCTTGTTTGTAATCGTCCTTCACTAACTTCGTCTTCACTATTGAGCTTGATTGTACACCAATTGTTATAATTAATTCAATGGCTATAAATCTGTAAGTACTTGTTTTTGGGTGTGGCTCCACATCTAGAATTACTCAGAACGTGAACCTCTATCAGTGTGCCAAATTTCATGCTTGTTACCCGAATTTGAACAATTCTGCACCATTTTCCTGGACTAACATCCAAACTTGATGGGCCACAAAACGGAAAAACCTAAATGCTATAAAATCGAGAAGAAAATTCTATATTAAAGAGAAGAGTCATAAATCTTATAAATTCCAGTGAACAATTTTATAGAACCTTATTGATTTCTGGTGTCGTGGCTCGTAAAATTCTTCGTATTTTGGATGAGTGCACACGTTAAGAATAAGCAAAGGGGGCCCAAGATCGGCTTTAGCGTCGGTATATTAAAGTCGGTAAATGTATGTAACTGAATAATAAACCTCTCTTTTCCGAATTGCGAGCGCCACGATCAAAGAATGTCTTTACCTGGTGATTTCGCACTTCACACGACTCTTCTCTGCCGAATTTAAAAAAAATAGCAGCTGAAACAGTTATGGTATCGTGCTGTATTCGTTTGGGAACTTCCAGGATTTTAAATCCGGTAATGACGAAAAATTAAACACCTAACTAAAAACAACAAATAATAATTAAAACTCAAATATTTCGGGTTTATTTGCTGTAGAACCTTAGTTGCACATCGTTCATTTCATTCAAAATACCCGGGGGGGGGACTCCGGGGTAAACGTATCCGGTATGCTCGTCGGAAATTTTCAAAAATACCCCTAAAAGATACCGGAAGTCTTTTAAAAAGGGTGTGGCTGGGCGAT